>PVIY010057761.1:0-12741 GCA_004026745.1 Myrmecophaga tridactyla
CCTTCCATCTATTTAGGTCTTCTGTGATTTCTTTTAACAGTTTCTTGTAGTTTTCTTTGTATAGGTCTTTTTGTCTCTTTAGTTAAATTTATTCCTAAGTATTTTATTCTTTTAGTTGCAATTGTAAAAGGAATTCTTTTCTTGATTTGCCCCTCAGATTGCTCATTACTAGTGTATAGAAACACTACAGATTTTTGAATGTTGATCTTGTAATCTGCCACCTTGCTGTACTCGATTATTAGCTCTAGTAGTTTTGCTGTGGATTTTTCAGGGTTTTCGATGTATAGTATCATGTCATCTGCAAACAGTGATAGTTTTACTTCTTCCTTTCCAATTTTGATGCCTTGTATTTATTTTTCTTGTCTAAATGCTCTGGCTAGAACTTCCAACACGATGTTGAATAACAGTGGTGATAGTGGACATCCTTGTCTTGTTCCTGATATTAGGGGAAAAGTTTTCAGTTCTTCCCCATTGAGGATGATATTAGCTGTGTGTTTTTCATATATTCCCTTTATCATTTTAAGGAAGTTCCCTTGTATTCCTATCCTTTGAAGTGTTTTTAACAGGAAAGTATGTTGAATCTTGCCAAATGCCTTCTCTGCATCAATTGAGATGATCATGTGATTTTTCTGCTTGGATTTGTTGATATGGTGTATTACATTAATTGATTTTCTTATGTTGAACCATCCTTGCATACCTGGGATGAATCCTCCTTGGTCATGATGTATAATTCTTTTAATGTGTTGCTGGATTCGATTTGCTAGAATTTTGTTGAGGATTTTTGCATCTATATTCACTAGAGATTGGTCTGTAGTTTTCTTTTTTTGTAATATCTTTGCCTGGCTTTGTTATGAGGGTGATGTTGGCTTCATAGAATGAATTAGGTAGCTTTCCCTCCTCTTCAATTTTTTTGAAGAGTTTGAGCAGGGTTGGTACTAATTCTTTCTGGAGTGTTTCGTAGAATTCACATGTGAAGCCGTCTGGTCCTGGACTTTTTTTGAGGGGAAGCTTTTTAATGACTGATTCAATTTCTTTACTTGTGATTGGTTTGTTGAGGTCATCTATTTCTTCTTGAGTCAAAGTTGGTCGTTCATGCCTTTCTAGGAAGTTGTCCATTTCATCTACATTGTTGGATTTATTAGCATAAAGTTGTTCATAGTATCCTGTTATTTCCTCCTTTATTTCTGTGAGGTCAGTGGTTATGTCTCCTCTTCCATTTCTGATCATATTTATTTGCATCCTCTCTCTTCTTCTTGTTGTCAATCTTGCTAAGGGCCCAACAATCTTATTGATTTTCTCATAGAACCAACTTCTGGTTTTATTGATTTTCTGTATTGTTTTCATGTTCTCAATTTCATTTATTTCTGCTCTAATTTTGTTATTTCTTCCCTTTTGCTTGCTTTGGGGTTAGTTTGCTGTTCTTTTTCCAGTTCTTCCAAGTGGACAGTTAACTCCCGAATTTTTGCCCTTTCTTCTTTTTTGATATAAGCATTTAGGGCAATAAATTTCCCTCTTAGCACTGCCTTTGCTGCATCCCATAAGTTTTGATATGTTGTGTTTTCATTTTCATTCACCTCGAGATATTTACTGATTTCTCTTGTAATTTCTTCCTTGACCCATTGGTTGTTTAAGAGTGTGTTGCTGAGCCTCCACGTATTTGTGAATTTTCTGGTGCTCTGCTTATTATTGATTCCCAACTTCATTCCTTTATCATCTGAGAAAGTGTTGTGTATGATTTCAAACTTTTTAAATTTGATGAGACTTGCTTTGTGACATAGCATATGGTCTATCTTTGAGAATGATCCATGAACACTTGAGAAAAAGGTGTATCCTGATGTTGTGGGGTGTAATGTCCTATAAATGTCTGTTAAGTCTAGCTCATTTATTGTAATATTCAAATTATCTGTTTCTTTACTGATCCTCTGTCTAGATGTTCTGTCCATTGATGAGAGTGGGGAATTGAAGTCTCCAACTATTATGGTAGATGTGTCTATTTCCCTTTTCAGTGTTTTCAGTGTTTGCCTCACGTATTTTGGGGCATTCTGGTTCGGTGCATAAATATTTATGATTGCTATGTTTTCTTGTTGAATTGTTCCTTTTATTAGTACATAGTATCCTCCTTTGACTCTTTTAACTGTTTTACATTTGAAGTCTAATTTGTTGGATATCAGTATAGCTACTCCTGCTCTTTTCTGGTTGTTATCTGCATGAAAAATGCTCCCCAACCTTTCACTTTCAACCTATGTTTATCTTTGGGTCTAAGATGTGTTTCCTGTAGACAGCATATAGAAGGATTTTGTTTTTTAATCCATTCTGCCAGTCTATGTCTTTTGATTGGGAAGTTCAATCCATTAACATTTAGTGTTATTACTGTTTGGGTAGTACTTTCCTCTACTATTTTGCCTTTTGTATTTTGTATGTCATATCTAATTTTCCTTCTTTCTACACTCTTCTCCATACCTCTCTCTTCTGTGTTTTCATATCTGTCTCTAGTGCTCCCTTTAGTATTTCTTGCAGAACTGTCTTTTAGTCACAAATTCTCTCAGTGACTTTTTCTGAAAATGTTTTAATTTCTCCCTCATTTTTGAAGGAAAATTTTCATGGGTATAGAATTCTTGGTTGGCATTTTTTCTCTTTTAGTAATTTAAATATATCATCCCACTGTTTTCTCACCTCCATGGTTTCTGCTGAGAAATCAACACATAGTCTTATTGGGTTTCCCTTGTATGTGATGGATTGCTTTTCTCTTGCTGCTTTCAAGATCCTCTCTTTCTCTTTGACCTCTGACATTCTGACTAGTAAGTTTCTTGGAGAATGTCTGTTTGTATCTATTCTCTTTGGGGTACACTGCACTTCTTGGATCTGTAATTTTAGGTCTTTCATAAGATTTGGGAAATTTTCAGTGATAATTTCTTCCATTTGTTTTTCTCCTCCTTTTCCTTTCTCTTCTCCTTCCGGGACACCCACAACACGTATATTTGTGCGCTTCATATTATCATTCAATTCCATGAGTCCCTGCTCATATTTTTCCATACTTTTCCCTGTAGTTTCTGTTCCTTTTTGGATTTCAGATGTTCCATCCTCCAGTTCACTAATTCTAACCTCTGTCTCTTGAAATCTACCATGGTAGGTTTCCATTGTTTTTCATCTCTTCTACCATATCTTTCATTCCCATAAGTTCTCTGATTTTTTTCAGACTTTCCATTTCTTCTTTTTGTTCATTCCTTGCCTCCTTCATGTCCTCCCTCAATTCATTGTCCTCCCTCAATGGAACAGGTTTTCCATTTCTGTTCGTATATTCTGAATTAGTTGTTTCAGCTCCTGTATCTCATTTGAACTATTGGTTTGCTCCTTTGACTGGGCCAATCTTCAATTTTCCTGGTGTGATTTGTTATTTTTTGCTGGCGTCTAGACATTTAATTACCTTAATTAGCTTATTCTGGAGATTTCTTTCACTTCTCTTACCTAGGGTTTTCTTGCTAGATGACTTTGTTGTCTATCTGTTCTTTGACCTTCAGTTCAGCTTTTTCTGGGACTCTAGCTTAAGTTTTGTTTAACAGAGGGTAATTTTTCAGTTCTTGTTTTCTTGTTTCTTTTTCTGCTTGTAAGGTGCCTTTTCCCTCCCCACCCTTAGGAGGGTCTACATAGGTATTACAGACTACAGCCAGGTTTTCCCGGACTAAACTGGCCTCCTATCAGGGGGAAAGAGTCACCTGCATCAGTTTTCCCTGAGGGTGAGACCCAGCAGGTTGAAAGACTTTCCTGTGAAGTCTCTGGGCTGATTTTCTTATCCTTCCCAGTATGTGGCCCTTGTCTGCCTTCGGGTCCCACCAGCAAAAGATATTGTGGCTCCTTTAACTTTGGAACACTCTCCCTGCTGAGGGTGTGGTGGAGACAGAGGAGAGGTTGTAGGCTGGTTTTAATGGCTTCAAATTGCCAAGCCCTGGGGTCTGAATTCCTTCAGAGAAGGATTCCACCTACGTTGGGCTTGACCCCTCCCCTGGGGAAGGTACAGGTAGGAGACAGCCCTGAAAGCAGTCTGTTTCTGCCTATGCCTGGGACAGTTGCAGCCTGAGTAGCCCCACTGCTGAATCCAGAGGCAGCCAAGCCTCTGTAGAAACAGCCACAAAAACCTTTGTTTCATCCCCTTTCCTCTGTTTTGGTTAGCCCAATCAGCGACCTCTGCCTTGTCCTGTTTCACCTGAGCTGGGGGCCTATTTTTAGTAGTCAGAATTTGTTTATTAATGCCACAATTGGCGTTTGGTTGGACACAGTCCCTGCTACTATTAGAGTCTCTTTCCTTTCCCTCTGGGAAGCTGCCTGTGGGGGAAGGGTGCCAGGCACCAGGCACGTGGCTTGGGGAACTCACGTTTCCAGAGACTTGCAGTCGGTCCAGCTGGTCCAGACTGGGGTATGCTGTGTGTCCGGTCACTATCATGACTCTGGGAGCTGTTTTGTACTGTTTCTGGTTATTTAGTAGTTGTTCTAGAGGACGAACTAAAACGTGCACATTGCTAAGCTGCCATCTTGGCCCCTCTCATGGAAATTGTTTTTAAGGCATGCTTTATGTCTTTGTTTATAAGACAATAGATTGTGGGGTTCATCATGAGAGTGACCACTGTGTACATCACAGAAATTATTGCACTTGCTCTTGTGTTTTGCATAACAGCAGAACTAAGATACAATCCAAGGGAAGTTCCATAAAACAATGGCACCACTGTAAGATGAGAACCGCAGGTAGAAAATGCTTTATACTTGCCTCCCCATGGTGAAATTCTCAAAAGAGAGTATGCTGTCTTAGAGTAAGAGAAAAGCATGCCAGTGAGTGGAATACCACCCACAATTCCAGTTGCAAAATACATCACTAGGTCATTCAGAAAGGTATCAGAACATGCAAGTTGGATTACTTGAATAAATTCACAAAAAAGGTGGGGAATTTCCAACTCTGAACAAAAAGAAAATCGCAAAACAATTAGGCCATGGAAAAGAGAGTCCAGAACACTAAATATCCATGATGCCAGCAGGAGGAGACCACAGAGCCTTGGGTTCATGATGACCATGTAGTGCAGTGGGTATCAGATGGCCACATGATGGTCATAGGCCATCACGGTTAAGAGTAAGTTGTCTAATTGTCAAAAAAAAACATGAAAAAATACACCTGGGTGAGGCAGTTTCCATAACTTATAGTTTTGTTCTCTGTCTGGATGTTCACCAGCATCTTTGGGACTGTGGTGGAGGTGAAACAGACGTCTGCAAAAGACAGGTTATGAAGGAAGAATTACACGCGTGTGTGCAGGTGGGCGTCAGAGATGGTGGCCAGGATGATGAGTAGATTCCCAGTGAGAGTGACCAGGTACATCATCATGAACAGAGCAGAAAGGAGGGGCTGCACTTCTGTGTCTTCTGAGAGTCCCAGTAAGATAAATTCTGAAATACGTGTTTCATTGTCTAAATCCATGTAACTCCTGAAACTGCTGGGACAGAGATCAGAGCACGGCAGGTTTAGGTACAAGTAGTTCTCAGCAAATTAACATAAATGGTATGGCTTGTATTACAAACATATTGACAATTATTTCTTTATTATAGAGATTCAGTGACCTTTATCTGAAAGTGTCAGGGTAAACCAATGTTTCTGCTTCTCTTTGTTGCTATTGTTAACAAACCATCCTTGCCTATAATTTTAAACTTTATCACAAGGCAATATGTTCCACTATAAATGTTCTTAGACTTTATTTCATTCAAAAATCATTTGATCAGCTATTTTGCACTATGTGATGAAAAAGTTGGTCCATGAATATTGATGATGGTAGTAGAATATTTTTATTGTCATCAATCTTGACCAATCACAGAAAGAAAATGGCTAGAATGAGAAATTTGGGTTGTTTATAGGATACTACAATAAAAATTCCAAATAAATAAAATTTTCCATCTATACTGAAAGAAAGATCAATACTGTTAATATGCCATTTCATCTCCACCTGATGTATTCTTTAAATTCAACTGGATTCCCAAAGTCAACAGTTTAGTTTGTAGATATTTGATGTTATAATTTTAATGTTTATAAAGAAAAGCAAAAGTCCTAGATTAGTGGGGGATTCTGAAGAAGAACAAAGCTGTAGAGCATACAACTAGAATATGCAATAATACCTGATTTCAAGTCTAACAATAAAGACACAATGATTAAAACATGTTGTATTTGTGAAATAGAAACATGAACCAATCTGTTAGAATTCAGCAGACAAACATATATTAGGGAACTCAAAAATAGACAAACAGAAATGCAATCAGTTGACCTTTGACAAAGGGGGAAGCAAAATTGAGTGGAAAAAGTAAGATCTTTTCAAAGAATGCTATGGGACAATGGCATACACCGCGTGTGGTAGTTAGATCAGTTGTCAACTTGGCCAGGTGAAGGTACCTAGCTCTGCTGCTGTGGACATGAGCCAATGGTACGTGAACCTCATCTGTTGCTCTTTACATCTGCAGTTGGCTAAGAGGCGTGCCAGATGCAATGAATGATGTTTGACTTAACTGACTGGTGCTTAAATGAGAGACTCAATGTAGCACAGTCCATGCAGCTCAGCATTTGCAGCTCAGCACTTGGAGCTCAGCCCAGGCCTTTGGAGATGCAGAAAGGAAACACCCTGGGGAAAGCTGATGGAACCCAGGGGCCTGGATAGAAGGCCAGCCTAGATCACCCTGAGACTTACCACATAAGAAAGAACCTCAGGAGAAAGTTAGATGCCTTTCCTCTGAAAAACTGGCAAAATAAATCCCCTTTTATTAAAAGCCAATCCATCTCTGGTGTGTTGCATTCTGACAACTAGCAAACAAAAATATGGTGCAAAACAAAAACTGAATATAACCAAAAATTGTATACATTTCACAAAAATTAACACAAAATGAACTCTTTATTCAAAATTAAAATGCAAAGTATATTACTTCTAGCAAAAACATCCAAGAAAATCTAGTGGCCTGTGCTTTGGTGATCAGTTTTTAAAAACAGCAGCCAAACTATGAACCATGACAAAGGACATTTATTAATTAAACTTCCTTAAAATGTAAAACTTAAGCTGTATGATATATATTGATAAATGACTTGTATTCATTTATGCAAAGACCCATTAACACCCATCTAAAGAAAGATAACACCCAATGGAAAAACTGGACAAAAATTCTGAACAGAAATGGAAATGAATAAGATATGCAGGTGGCTAGTAAGTATATGAAAATAGGCTCACACACACTTAGAATACCTGAGCACCTAAACACTGACAATACCACAGCCTAATTATATTGGGGAGCAGTACAGACTCTCATTCACTGCTAGTGAGAACTCAAAATGGGGCCGCCAAAAGACAGTATGGCAGTATTTAGCAAAACTAAACTTAGGCTCTCCATTCAGTCCAGAAATTGTGCCCTTAAGCATCCCACTGACTTGATAACTCAAATCCATACAAAAAACCTACACATGAATGTTTTAAAGCAGTTTTAAGTATAATCTCCAAAATCTGAAAACAACCAAGATGTCCTTTAAGATCAATGGATAAACAAACTCAAATATATCTGTACAATGGAATATTACTCAGTGATAAAAATGAATGTTCCCTCCAGTCAAAAAAGTCAAGCTCCCATCTAAGATGATTACTGGTAATTGAAACAAAGCAGTCTAAACATCCTGCATAAGTATAATTTCAATTATATGACTGTCTGGATTAGTCCAAATAAAAGAGACAATAGAATGAACACCAGTATCAAGGGATTGGGGAGACGGAAGGAAGTTTGAATAGGTGAATCAAAGAGCACTTTTCAGAGCAGTGAATTTATTCTCTATAATCCTATAATTGTAGACACCTGACTTTATGTATTTATTAAACTGATGTTTACAAAACAAAGGATAACTATCAGTATATACAAATAAAAGATTATTTTTCAGGATAATAGGAATGCCAGGGCAGAACACAAAATGCAATAAAAGAATCTGCGTTACAATTGTATGAAATATGCATACTGAGGGGATGAGGGGAAAAGGTGCTGAAATGGTAATACTGGATATGAACGAAGTCTGGAAAATAAAGGGGACAAAAACTGCATAACGACTGTATTCTAGTGGATAAGCTTATCTTACCAGAGTGTAGGCTGACAATTCTATCACATCTGCATATTATTACTGGAATCAAGCCATTAAGTAGATGATATCAAGTGAGGAGTGCAAGTTTCCCACTGCAGAGTGGGTGGTTAAACCTAAGTAAGTGTAGGATAGTAAATATTCTAACCTGGCAATGGTTTAGAGTGAGATGCATCAGCATGAGTAGATTAATACAGATAAAACGTTACATGTAGACATATCTGCAGGTCTGTGTATGTGCAGAACATGGCAGACACGCAAATATTTTCTTATTCTGTCTTTGGAGAGTGCCAAGATGTCCTAGTAATACAGAACACACATAGTGCTTGGACCTTTATTTTAACATCATTTTTCAATAAAAGTTCCTTGGAGAAATGGCTGACCCTAGACCTGGAATAGAAATATACAGGAAGAGCCTGGAGCATCTTGTACCACCAGAAATTGAGTAGGTACTAAAATGAAGCATTCAATGATTGGGATAAATCCAAGAGACACAGAGCACCTCTGAAAGATATCCCATCACGCAAACTGAAATAAACCTCACAACAAAATAAATAAAGTAGTATTGTATCACAAACCAAAGTATAAAATAAATCTCATGATCTATAAAGATTTACAGAAATATTAATATATGAGTAAGAAGACAAAAATCTCCCAAGCAAACACATGAAAAGATTTATGTACATACTGCTGCCTCCAGAAGGTGAGTTGATTTCCACTCCTAAAGTGTGTCTTTACATATTAATCCCTTGCCAAAGTGATATATGGAAAAGCAGGAAAATGAAGAACTTTGAAGTGGGGGAACCTGGCAAGCATTGTTGGTGAACATCAACATCTACAGTGAAAAGTGACATTGATGGGATGTGCCCTGGATACATAATGTAACAGCAATAGAATTTTATCTCAGGTGTCTTCCACCAAAACCCCATAATTCCAGTCTTATTATGAGGAGAACATCATACAAATTTCAACTAAGGGAAATTTTACAAAACACCTGACCAGGACCCCTGAAATATATCCAGGTCATCAAAAACAAGGAGAGTCTGTGAAAGTGTCATTTAGAACACATAGATGTAATGTGGTATTGTGGATGGAACATGTTCAGAATAAGCAAAAGCGGATGTGATTTTCTGGAAACAGTCTCTACTACCCTAGCAACTTTCAAATAAATCTCACCCTGCCTTTAAAATTATTTAGTTATTATTTATTTATTTTACATGGGAAGGTACAGGGAAGCCTTCTGCCACTGAGCTATCATTGCACTGCCCCCCACACTGTTTCTTTAAATTAGGGTTATGAAGAAATAAAATTACTAGTGAAATGCAAAATCTAGGAACAAACTCTGAGCTTCATTCAGGATGTGAGCTTATGCCTTGGAAAAGAATATGACTCTACTAAAAGTCTCAATTTATCTACCATTAGGTCAGAACAGAGATATCAATTACATTTAATAATTCACATAATTAAGAAAAAATAATGACTATAAAGGATTTGATGTTATGTTTAGCATAAATGAAGAATATTTGTATACACTGTGGTTCAACCCCACCCATACTCATTCCCCAAACTTCCAAGCCTACTACCACTGGGTAATTTCCAGCCTTCATCAATTCCCCAGGAATTTGACAACAGAAACTGATCCAGAACTGCCCACAGGGTGAGAATTTTCTCAAACATCACCTTTGATAACTCCTGCACTGACTCTCCAATAACTTCAAACATAAATATCAATCTTGTGGTCAAAACTCAAAGCTCCCTGTTATCTGGCTGCTGACAACCTTCCCAAACTCATGTTGCTTTTCTCACACCCTCCCTACCATTTTTCATCAGATAATAATGTCTACTTTTAAACTTCACCGCACTCTACAAATATATGATTCGCACATTTGAGTCCCTGTTTTCTTTTCTTGGTGGGTTTATATCCTCTTCTCCCTTAGTATTATTAAAATAAAGAAAATATTCCTCCTGCCAGGCTCAGTATAATTCCCAGCACCCATGGGAAGCCATCACAAACCTGAACAGATGAGTGCAAACTTTGGATCCACTTTGCCAGAACTTCAGTTTCCACCTCAGGATGTTGCATGTATTCATATCTATGTTTGTTGCCGGATTTAGATGTAATCTCTTTGAAATAAAGAACATGTCTTACTCTTTCATTTATTCTGAGAGTAACACTTAGTGCATACCATGAAAGAATTAATGAAAGGGTTTGTGTTGAATGATTTTAATAAGAAATTGAAGAATGTGGTCAACAAGATACTTCGTGAAGTAAGGACAAGAGTGTGAGCTAACATTAGATGAGAGAGATACGGGACCAGTCATGACCAGACTCTGTGACTCACCCAGAAATTATCAAAGACGATTCTGAGTTCACCAATGCTAAGACTTCTGTGAATGATGGATGAAGTTGGAAGCTCTGCCCCCAGGAAGGGATGGAAGATGTAAATACTCATGAGATCTATAGAAGGTAAAATTATGTTTCCACCTCAGCACAAAATTGGTAGCTTGAGACAGTGTAGGCAAAGCATTTATGTTTCCATGCTTTTATGAGTTTAATTTCCATGACCCTCAATAATGAAGTATTCTTTTCTTTCTCTACTCCTAAGATATTTAGCTCTCTGCATGGAAAAAAAGGTAATGCAATGCAAACTTGGGGCTATTTTGACCCTTGGGAGAAAGCTCTGGAACTTCCTGTTTATCTGTTATTCCAGTAGACTCTCACCTCTCTTTAGCTGTGGGCTCTAATAGTGCCAGTTTTCCCATAATGATTTCCCTATCACTGATTCAGGATAGAGATCCTGGAAGCACTAAAATATCTATTGTCTCTGATTCCTGTCTTCTGATATTTGATCTGATTTATGGGGCCCCCCTCTCTCAAAAATACTTCTGCTTCTTTCAATGCTTTTCCTTTCTCCCCAATAGTTAGCACTATTTGCTTTACTGAGTCAAGTATTTTTTTTCAGTCATTCAAAAAATATGTACTCAGCAATACTATATGGTAATCATTAAACTACAGTCTGAGAATGAAAAAAATAGTAATATAATGTGTCTGCTGTTAAACAGCAAAGAGTTATGGCAATAAATAGATACAGTTCCCAAGGGTGGTATTGACGTCCTGGTGAAGTGTAATGCTATGTGAACGAGGATCAGCTTTTGCATTTCTGTTAATATGAATCCTTGGACTCTGATAGGGTTGAATAAAAAGATCTGAAACAATGAATGAAAGATAACAGAATTTTGAGGGATAAAAGGACAATAGAAGAGGTTACAAATATCCTAGAGGAACACGGCAACATATTTTGAACTTGAGGTAGAAAGGATTGGCAAACTAGAAGATATGATACAGAAATTTACAGACTGGAGACATAGAGAAAAGATGGAAAAACGGGAGCTGGGGCTCAGGGAAATGTATAACATTATGAAGTGCTTAAACATTTGTGCATGAGTGTCCTAGATGATATGAAAAGTGGAAAGGGGCAGAAAGAACACTTGAGGAAATTTTGGAGGAAATTTCCCAAGTCTTAGGAAAAACATACATGCAAATACCAAGGAAGGACAACATATTAAAATCTGAATTAATTATAATAGGCTTAAATCTGTACAAATGCTAACAAGAATGAAAAACGTCAAAAATAAAGAGTGAATCCTGAAAGCAGCTGGAGATAAGCAATTCCTCACGTACAAAGAGACTGTAGTAAAATTAAGGACATATATCTCAATGGAATCCATTGAGGTGAGAAGGCTATAGTATGATATATTTCTCTCTAAGGAGAAAAACTGCCAGCCAAGAATTCTTTAACTGGAAAAACTATCCTTTACACATATGTATGGTTTAAAATATTCACAGGTAAACAGGAAATTTTCTCCCTCAAGAAATAGTAAGAAGAGTTCTGCAGGCTGAAAGGAAAAGAGAGGAGAGGGAAGCTTGGAGGAGAGCATAGAAAGTAATTTAACTGAGAGGATAAAAGAAAGGCAAATATAAAGATGACTTGCAAAATTAAAAGATAAAATATTCGATGTAATTATTGCCTCTAGAGTAATAACACAGTGTGAATGTATTAATGTATTCATCAAAAGAAGCAGATTGGCAGAATGTAGTAAAGGTATAGTCTATCTGAATGCTTCCCTTAGTCCAAAGGCAACAAAGTGTTTGGCAGTTAAGGCTTGGAAAAACATCTTCCACGCAAACTCTAACCAAAAAGAGCTGGGGTAGCTATCCTAATTTAGGACAAAATAGACCTGAAATGGAAAATTGTTGTAAAAGACAAAAAGGACACATTATATTAATGCAAGGGACAATTCCCCACGATGAAATTGCAATCATAAATGTTTATGATCCTAACCGGAGAACAGTAAAAACATAAGGGCAGTAACTAGCAAACTGCAGGGAGGAATAGACAGCATTTTAATAATACTTGGTGTCATGGTTAGGGACACGTGTCAACTTGGCCAAGTTGTGGTACCTGTTTATCTGATTGGGCAAGCGTTGGCCTGTCTGTTGCAATGAGGACATTTCACAGGATTAGGTCATGAGCACATCAGCTGCATCCACAGCTGAATCCATTTGTAATCAGCCAAAAGGGAGTGTCTTCTGCAATTAGTGATGCTAAATC
>PVIY010057762.1:0-12744 GCA_004026745.1 Myrmecophaga tridactyla
GAATGAAAGGCACAGTAGGAGAGATGAAAAAAACAATGGAAACCTACAATGGTAGATTTTGAGAGGCAGAACATAGGATTAGTGAACTGGAGGACAGAAAATCTGAAATCTGACAAGAAAAAGAAAATATAGGGAAAAGAATGGAAAAATATGAGCAGGGACTCAGGGAATTGAAGGACAAAATGAAGCGCATGAATATACGTGTTGTGGGTGTCCCCGAAGAAGAGAAGGGAAAAGGAGGAGAAAAACTAATGGAGGAAGTTAGCACTGAAAATTTCCCAACTCTTATAAAAGACTTAAAATTACAGATCCAAGAAGTGCAGTGTACCCCACACAGAATAGATCCAAATAGACCTACTCCAAGACATTTACTAATCAGAATGTCGGAGGTCAAAGAGAAAGAGAGAATCTTGAAAGTAGCAAGAGAAAAGCAATCCATCACATACAAGGGAAGCCCAATAAGACTATGTGTAGATTTCTCAGCAGAAACCATGGAGGCGAGAAGACAGTGGAATGATATATTTAAATTATTAAAAGAGAAAAACTGCCAATCAAGAATTCTATATCCAGCAAAACTGTCCTTCAAAAATGAGGGAGAAATTAAAACATTTTCAGACAAAGAAATACAACAAATAAGCTATTAGTGGCTGAGAGAGTTCAAATAGGGTTAAGAGGCTACACTGGAGGTCACCTTTATACATGCTTCAGTTAGACATTGCTACCTATCATAATTTGCCAAACCCTAACCAAAACCATTCCAGCCAATCCTAAAGAACACCTAGGGCATTATATAAGATTCTACAAAGGTTCCATGCACTAGGATAACTCTTCAAAACCTACAACCTCAAGATGTGTCCCTGGACCAGATAAGTCCTGAAATGCAGAAGAGCCAGTCCTTCCAGAACATCAACTAGTACCATCCCCCATCCCATATTATCGACAGCCCCTCCAACATGAAAAAGTTAGAATGGGCATGGCCCAATATGCCTAAAGGTGATGGAGGAGTTATACAGAGAATGTCGGGTTTAACAAATGAGTATTATACTGATATTTCTTTTAGCCTCCAGTACCTTAGAGCAGCTAGAAATAAAAACCTAAAATTGTGGAATTATAACCCATACCAAACTCTGAATTCTGTTCTACAACTAATTGTTAAGATGTACTTGGAAATTTATTGCTTTTATGTATATATGTTATTTAAAGATTAGTATTTATTTATTTAATACTAATACTAATTTAATACTAATACTCTGTTATTTAAAGGAGTATAACAGAGAAGATAGGATTTAACAAATGAGTATGACTGCTGAATCATTATATTGATATTTCTGTTGGTCTCCAGTGTCTTGGAGCAGCTAGAAGAAAAAAAGAAAAATCATGGAACTGTAACCATAGCAAACATTAAAATCTGTTCTATAACAACTTGTTAAAATGTACTTGGAAATTTATTGCTTTTTTTGTATATGTTATATTTCACAATTTTTTTTAAATGTTAAAAAAAGTTGTATTCCTGGAAATTGTTCATTAAATATTTTTGATAAATTTAGTATTTTATCAAAAATATTAAATTTAATATTTATTATTTTTCCTAATACTTTGTATTTTATTTTTCTTATACATATTAAGGAAGTATAATAAAATTTTTGCCAAAACCCATAGAGATGCCTCCAAATCTCCCCCAGTTGCTCCAATGTGCTGTAGAAATAGTATCATTTTCTATGTGTGCCCTGGCATGATAAAGGTCAGGAAACATTACCCTAAAAGATATGGAGTCATCCCTTCCCTGCGGATAAACTGTCACTTGTTACTAGAGCACAATAATGCAAGGCTCTAACCCTTCCACATTAAGATAATTTATTTAAGTCACCAAGGGCAAAAAGGATACATAAAATGTACAATATTTTTCTCCTTATCTGAAAAAATTATGCATGCTAGCTCCTTGATGCTTCTGTATTACAGAATAGAGGAAATTCACCTCTCTGTATTGTAATTTCATGCACACATTCAAACAATATTTATTGAGTACCTACTATAAGCCTGCTGCTGTTCCAAGAGCTGGGAACATAGAAGTGAACAAACAGACAACAAATTCTTGCCCACATGAAGGTTATGTTCTTGACAGGAGAAATAGAACAATGTAAACGGAAGTAAACAACTATAGTATATCCACTGATGTGCTGGAAAATGTTTAACAAGAGCTCTGGGGGAGAGAGAGCTCTGATTTGTATTATCTGATGATTTGTATGGTGTGTAAAAACCAAAGTCTGAAATATGTTCTACAACTAATTGTGGTGCTGTGCTTGGAAATTTGTAGCTTTTTTGTATATGTTATTGTTCTCAAAAAAAGGGGGAAAAAGTCGATTGTGATGATAAAAAAGAAAGTATTTAAGCCCTCTAGCCTCCTATATTTTGGAGCAGCTTTAAGGAAAAATATGCAAGGATCGTATGGTAGCCCATGAGAAACTCTGAGATCTACTCTGTAACCACTTTTTGAAGAGTGCTTTGAAAACTATTGCTTTTTTATTTCTTTGCTTTGTATATATGTTATACTATACAATAAAAAAGTTTAAAAAAAAAAAAGAGGGAACAATTTTGGAAAAAGCTTCAGAGCCCACACAGCCAGAAACCTTTGAAGATGAAGAAAGAAAATGCCCTCAGGAAAGCTGTTTGAAATGAGAAGCCAAAGACCCCAGCACATACCAGCCACATGCCTTCCCAGCTGACAGAGGTGTTCCAGGCCCATTGGCCTTTCTTAAAGCAAGATTTTCTTTCTCTGGATGCCTTAGTTTGGATATTTTTATGTCTTCCAACTGTAAACTTACAACTTAATAAATTCTCCTTTTAAAAACCATTTCATTTCTGGTATATTGCATTCTGGCAGTTTTAACAAACAAAAACAGATTTTGGTACCAGAGAAATGGGTTCCTGGGGTGTGTCAGTTTGAAGCTATTATGTACCCCAGAAAAGCCATGTCCCTTCAATCCTCATTCAATATTGCTGGGTGGAGTATTTTTTATTGTTTCCATGGAAATATGACCCATCCAATTGTGGGTGGTAACTTTTGATTAGATGGTTTCAAAGGAGATGTTTCTCCACTCATTCAAGGTGGGGTTGCTTACTGGAGCCCTATAAGAGGGAACCATTTTGGAAAAAGCTTTAGAGACACCAGAATCAAGAGAGCCCATGCAGCTAGAGACCTTCGGAGATGAAGAAGGAAAACGCCCCTGGGGGAGCTTCCTGAAACAAGAAGCCAGGAGAAAAAGCTAGCAGATGTCACCATGTGCCCTTCTAGCTGAGAGAGAAACCCCAAACTTCGTCAGCCTTTTCTGA
Source organism: Myrmecophaga tridactyla (assembly GCA_004026745.1). Taxonomy (NCBI): domain Eukaryota; kingdom Metazoa; phylum Chordata; class Mammalia; order Pilosa; family Myrmecophagidae; genus Myrmecophaga; species Myrmecophaga tridactyla. The sequence goes on from PVIY010057762.1 coordinate 3,331, forward strand.
GTGAAGGTAACCTCTTACTGGTGCCTTAATTTGGTTATTTTCATGACCTTAGAACTGTAAACTTGCAAACTTTAAATTCCCTTTTTCAAAAACTGTTCCTGTTCTGGTACATCGCATTCTGGCAGCTTGCAAACTAACACATGCAGTTTGCAAATACCAACTATGTTGGAACAGCTTTTAAAATGGATAAGGGGAAGATTCTGGAAGAATTGTGATATACTTGATAGAGAAGGCCTAGAATGCCTTAAAGAGACTGTTGGTAGAAATGTGGACTCTAAAGATACCTTCAATGAGGCTTTAAACAAAAATGAGGAATGTGTCATTGCAAATTGGAAGGAAGGCAACCCTTGTTTTAAAATGCTAGATAACCTGGCAAAATTGACTACTGGTTTGGATAGAAGGCAGATTTTAATAGCCATGAGCTGTTGAAAAAGTGATCAGACATCAAGTAGACATACAAATGAAGCTGATCTGGATAGGACTAAGGATATCAGAAGACTGGGTAAAAGATGATATTGTCCCAAATTTTCAAACTTCAACTTCTGTGTGGGACTAAAGGGAGAGATGTTTATTTGGTGCAAAATTTACATTTTGGGTAGAGCATTTCCTAATTTAACATGTATGGTCAGTTTAGTTGAACACCATAAATACACAGAATCATGAATAGGGTGTAAGATTTTGTTGGTTTGTCCAGGTTAGTGTGATGCCCCAATAAATCCCAGAATGAAATGGACAGTGAATAAAGAAGTATTTGCAAAGTCCTCTTGTGGGAATGGGGAGAAAAGGGGAATCAACTTCTCCATACGAAGAATTTCTGATATTCTCACAAGCAGTGGGGATAACCAAATCAATAGGCCAAGCCCTTGATCTTGGGATTCTCCTATATGCTGGTTTGAAAGGATTATGTACTCTAGAAAAGCCATCATTTAATCCTGATCCAATCTTGTGGGAGCAATAGATTCTTTTAATCTATTCAATAACATAGGTTGGAATCTTTTGATTAGATCATCTCCATGGAGATGTGACACACCCAATCGTGGGTATTAACCTTTGAGGGAGAACCTAAGCCTACTTATAATTAGGCCTAAGAGTCACCACCAAAGACCTCTTTTGTTGCTCAGATGTGGTCTCTCTCTTTAAGCCAACTTCATAGGTAAACTCACTGCCCTTCCCTCCTATGTGGGACTTGACTCTCACGGGTGTAAATCTCCCTGTCAATGTGGGGCAAGTCTTCCGGGATGAGCTGGGACCCTGAGTCATGGGATTGAGAAATGCTTCTTGATCAAAAGGGGTAAGAGAATAATGAGACAAAATAAAGTTCCAGCGGCTCAGAGATTTCAAACAGTTGAGATGTTATCCTGGAGGTTATTCTTATGCATTACACAGATATCCCTTTTTAGTTTATGGTGTATTAGAGTGGCTAGAGGGAAGTACCTGAAACTGTTTAACTGTGTTTCAGTAGTCTTGATTATTGAAGACGATTATATAACTACATAGCTTTTATAATGCGAACATGTGATTGTGAAAACTTTGTGTCTAATGCTCCTTTTATCCAGGGTATGGACAGATGAGTAAAAAAAAAAAAAAATCAGGATAAAAAATAAATAAATAATGGGAGTGCAGATAAGGGGTAAATGAAATTGGGTAGATTGCAATACTAGTGGTCAATGAGAAAGAGAGGTATAGGGTATGGGATGCATGTTTTTGTTTTGTTTTGTTTTGTTTTTCTAGAGTGATGTAAATGTTCTAAAAATGATCATGGTGATAAATACACAATGTGATGATATTGTGAGCCACTGACTGTATACTATGGATAGACTGTATGTGTGTGAAGATTTTTCAATAAAAATATTTTAAAAAATAAAAAAAACTTATTCCAAAGCTACAGGAATTAAAACAATATATTACTGGCACAAGGATGCACATGTAGACCAATGGAACTGAACTGAAAGTTAAGAAATAAACCCTCATATCTATAGCGAACTGACTTTGACAAGGATGCCAAATCCACTCAACTGGGAAAGAATAGTCTCTTCAACAAATATAGATGGGAAAACTGGATATCCATGTATGAACAAATGAAGATGAACCCCTAACTCACATCACATACAAAAATTAACTCAACATGGATCAAGGAGTTAAATATAAGAACCAAAATACAGGGAAGTATCTTTAGGATGTTGGGTTAGACAACAGTTTCTTAAGACTTTACTCCAAAAGCAGGAGCAACAAAGAAAAAAATAGAGAAATGGGACTATATCAAAATTTAAAATTTTTGTGCACATAAGGACTTTATAAAAAATGTAAAAAGACAACCAAGACAATGGGAGAAAATACTTGGAAATCACATATCCAATAAGGGCTTTATATCCAGAATATATAAAAATATCCCTCAACTCAACAACAGAAAGACAACCCACTTAATTAAAAAAATGGGCAAACATCATGAATAGACATTTCTCAAAAAAGAAATATACAAATGGCTTAAAAGCACTTGAAAATATGCTCAACGTCACTAGCCATTAGGGGAATGCAAATTAAAATGAGACACCATTTCACACCTACTAGAAAGGCTATTATTAAAAAAATGGAAAATAAGTGTTGGAGAGGATGTGGAGAAACAGGAACACTCCTTCACTGTTGGTGGGAATGTAAAATGGAGCAGCCACCTAGAAAAAAGTTTAGTGTTTCCTCAGAAAGTATAGAATTGGCAATCCTATGTCTAGGTATATACCCCAAAGAACTGAAAGCAAGATCTTGAACAGATACTGACATATTAATGTTCAACTGCCAAAAGATGGAAGCCCCAGGTGTTCTTAACAGGTGAATGGATAAGCACAATGTGGAATTTCCATACAATGGAATATTATTCAGTCGTTAAAAGAATTAAGTTCTGATACATGTGACATCATGGGTGAACCTTGAAGACATCATATTGAGTAAAAAAAAAAAAAAAAACCTGACACAAATGGGCAAATATTGTATCATATCACTGATGAAATATTTAGAGAAATCAAATTCATAGTCAGAAACCAGAATACAGATAACCAGGGGCTGGTGGCGGGAGGGAAATGGGAAGTTAATGCTTAAATGATACAGAATTTCTGTTTGGGTGTTGGAAAAGATTCAATAATGGACGATGGTGATGGTAACACAACATTGTGAATGTAATTAACATCACTGAATTACATATTTAATTGTGATTACAAGGGGAAATGTTAGGTTGTATATATGTTACTTGAATAAAAATTAAAACAAACCATAAGACTGTACAACACACAGAACAAACTTAATGTAAACTATGTACTATAGTTAATGGTACAATTATACTATTTAATCAACTGTAACAAAGATACCACATTAATGCAAAATGTTAATAATGCAGGGGGGTTATATGGGAACTCCGTAAAAGTAATAATTCAATAAGCTCTACATTTCTTTTGTGTAGTTTTCTATATGTTTTTATTTATAATAAAAAGTATTAAAATAAATAAATGATCTTATCGTTCAAAAAAAATTTACACAGTATTTTTTAACAAAAACATCCAAAGAAATTTTTTAAAGATTTATTTTTATACATCTTAGCCTTTAAAAGTTGTAAATGTTCCTATATCAAGGTCAAGTACCCAAGGCTACCTAAAAACAGGTTTTGCCCTAATCAGGAGTGGAACCAAATGGGCAAGTGCAGCTAAGATCCAACTCACATTCTGTCTGCCAAGCTGTGGGCCCTGGCACAGGGCTGCTCACAGAAGGGGTGCCTTTTCTTTATTTGCTCAAAGGCACAAACAAACTTTAAAATCATGACCCTCAATTCTGCAAACTAGAAGGCAAATGAACTCTTCTAGGATGCACTGATACCTCTTGTCTGTATCTGCAGTTGTTTTATTCATACTAATTAAAGTCAAAGTCCTATAATTCTGGGCCAGAGTGCAATAAAACAAACGAGAACAGTATCAAATCCAATAAGAATAATGCTGAAAACTCAAATAATCCTCAAATCTCAATGGATGGTCAATTTATTATATCCATACATACCCACTTTTTATCAAGCTGTATTTCACAGAATGCCATACTCTTTGTGATTTAATTCAAAACTTGTGCCAGCCACATCTATTGCATTACTCTAGCCATAGTTTTATTTTTCATACCATTAAGTGAAAGCATCAAACAGCAACTGACTTAATTGTTCCCAAGTATTAAAATTACTTCTTTCAGTCTTCAGGTTGCTTAGCTCCTTCTCTTGCTAATCTATCAGCTTCTTCATTGCCTATAAATCCCGAATGACCAGGAACGTGCATCTGTTAAAATAAATTTTCTCATTTTATTTTTATTAATTTTTACACAAGCAACACACAACTACAGTCTCACTGCAAAAATTTCAACTACAGAACATAACAGAAGAAGATCCCTTCATAGGCCCTCTTTCCCAGCATAATTATATACAGCATATATTTACTAATATTTAGTTTTATTTCTCTAGAAATTGGGCTTTATGCTCATATTGTTTTTCCCCCTATTTAACAATGAGACTTGGCGAGCTTTCCAAGCAAAGTGCATGTAATATATGCATGTGTATTATAAAATATACACACACACCCCTCTTATTCTTTTTATTTATTTATTTATGCATTTATTTGATTTAACCCTTTTACATTTAGGTTACTCAAAGACAAAGTTAAATGCCAGGTTATCAGGGGTTCTGGGAAAGGATAGAAAGGTAGGAGTGAGACAATGGTTACAGCTTAACTTGCTCTGTACTGTTTGAAAAAAAAAAAATCTGAACAAAAATAATCTGTTGTAAGAAAAATACTTCCATTTTGGGAAAAAAAGAGTCATGCAACTAAGGCCTTATTATATAACTGTATTGCTTTTTTTTTTTTTGGGGGGGGGGGGTGCATGATCCAGGAATTGAACCTGGGTCTCCCGCAGGTAAGGCAAGCATTCTACTACTGAACCACCCATGCACCCCTACTTTATTACTTTTTCTTTAACAAAATTTATTATAAATTAATCATACTAAACAGTATGGCTGGTTTCATACTGACTATTATATAGCACTTTAATAGTAAAGAAGTATGACTGGATTGGGCATTACTAATAAAATATAGAAAGTACAGAATATCTCTCAAATTTTACTGCCAGAGTATTCTGTATTTAGTTAATGCCTTCTGGTCAAAACTACAGACTATAATTGAAAGTACAATTACAGAAACGTTCTTTCATCTGTTTTAACAACTGAACCACACTAATACAAGAACTTGATAATAAAGTTTATGGGATCCCTATATTTTGGTGTGATTTTTCTGTAAACATACAACTTCTCTAATTTTATGAAACAAATAAAAAAATCAGTATTGACTATATAATCTTCTAAAGATACAAATGTGTTTTAGTACACATTATGATATTAATTTCATGAAAACTTATTTTAACTTAAATTATTAAATCATTTACATAAACCATTTAATCTCTCTAGTTAATTCAGATTATTTGGTCACAACAGCTGTAAGATATAAATGTTTAAAAAAATACTCACCCACTGAATATCCATGCCCTGGGTAAGTCTCTCAAGCTCAACAAAGTCCTCTTTGTTGATTACCTCTTTCCCTGTGCTTGTTCTCCATCCATTTTTCTTCCAGTCTTGAACCCAATTAGTTATACCTAAAAGAAATGCATACACATTAATTATTTCACAATTAGCTTCACTTTCTTTTTTGCCTTTATTCTTATATCTATTATCTCTTCTTAACTTTGCTCCCCCCTCACTCCTTCCCTCCCTTCCTCCCAGGATATTTTCGAAACTATGTTCTATAGAGCAATACACACAGCTCTTAATTCTCCAGAGAACTGGCTGACATCCTTCCCAGTTTCCTAATACTATACATTCTGAGGCTCTATTGGGAGACATGCAGTTGTCTCAAACCCAAGTCAGTTAAGGTATTAAACAATTCTATGGTTGAAAGAGCTCCCCCTATATGTCAGGAAAAGTAATTCTACTCTGAATATGTCACCTTTGTTTCACATTTAGTATTTGACTGCACCAAAGTGATAAAACCTATCAAAATTGTTCAGATGAACACCTGATTAATGGGAGACATCCAAGATATTAAAAAAGAAAAAAAAAGATTTTCTCTGTAAGCCCAACTCTGCAAGGAAAATCACTACCATCTCCCCTACATGGGATATGACATTCAGGGGTGAAAGTCTCCCTGGCAACGTGGGACATAACTCCCAGGAATGAACTTGGCCCTGGAACCATGGGATAGACAATGCCATCCCAACCAAAGCGAAAAAAGAAATGTAACAAAGTAATGTATCAGTGCTAGGAGAGTTTAAATAGAATTGTAAGGCTATTCAGGAGACTACTCTTATGCAAGCTTCAGCTAGATATTGCTAACTAACTACCAACACCATTCCAGTTAACCCTAAAGAAGACCAAGGGCTCTATATGAGATTTTACAAAAGTTTCATGTACTAAGATCACTTTTCAGAAACCTACAACCTCCACATGGTTCCTAGGCCAGATAAGTCCTGAAACCCAGAGGGAGCAGTCTCTCCAAAAAAACATAAACTAGTTTTATCCTCCTATCCCATGTTATTGACACCCCTTTTCAACATGAAAAAGTTAGACTGGGCATAGCTCAAATACCCCTAAAGACTGGGTGAACAATCAAAGACAAAGAGTTATAACAGAGAATATAGGATTTAACAAATGAGTATGACTGCTGAATCACTGTATTGGTATTGCTTTTACTCTCCAATGTCTTGGAACAGCCAGAAGGAAAAAACTGAAATTATGGATATCTGTTCTATAAGTACTTCTTATAACATACTTTGAAATTTATTGCTTTTTGTATATGTTATATATCACAATAAAAAGTATTAAAAAGGAAAAAGGATTAGCTCTGTCTACACAAAATTCGTTGGGAAAGTCAATCAGTTCAGGGTTCAGGTCCTTTACTTGTTAATTTCTCTTAATTATCACAATGATTCTATGAAGGGAGGTTTTATTTCCCCATTTTAGAGATAAGGAAAATGAGGCATTGGGAAGCTGAGCAAATTGCTTTATGAAGATGAAAAGATCTTGAATGATCTAGTCTTTTTTTAATCTCCTTAGACTTATCACTTATAACTGTCCTCACTGGTATTCTAAGTCGGCATTCTGAATTTTTCACTTCTTTAACTGTGCCACACTTTTGCCTTTTCCACATGCCTGAAATACTCTCCTTCTTTTCCCTTTTCTCTAACTTATTCAACCTTCAGCTCTTAGTTGAATATGCCACTTTCTCCAGAAAGCCTTCCTTGACCATGTAAAGATCCCTCCCCTGTGGCCCTAAATATTGTGCTTCCTTAAGGAGCACTAGCACACTATCTTAAGTAGCTTATACATGTTTAGACTCTTACATACCATGAGAGCAGAGACATATCTATCATATTACTGCATCTTCAGCACCTAGCAAAGGGCCTAGCACGAAGCATGTAAGAAAAAAATATGTAGTAAATAATGATACTGTGGAAACAGGACTCCAAAATCCCCACTCTCTCCTCTGTACCTTACCATCCAAGGTTATCCCCTTATACCATTTGGGTCCTGCCCTATTATAATACCTCCTTAAAGGGAAAGAAATATCTCTTTGCCTTTAATTTACTAATTTTTAAAAAATCACTAGAATAAATATAATGTGAAAACTTACCATTTATAGTAAACATACTATCCGTATATAGAACCAACTTATTGATATTTTGAGTCTTTGCTTGTTCAATGGCTTTGCAGGCTGCCTTGAAGAAATAAATCAATAATCATGCTATAGGAAGTGTTTTAACTTTTGACATTGTTGACGTTTATAAAGAATTTAAAGTTTAAACATTTCACCTTTTTCTATACTAGCTATAATGACCATATTCTCTGTGAGAAATAATGCTATATATGCAATTTTCCTGTTTAAATATCTTTGAAATAAGTTTTTCAAGTTTTTTTAGTAAATTCCTATTATGAAGAATAGTAAACTCCAAAATAAGCTTCTTTTGTACTCTGAATATCTTCTATACATAAACAGTATAAAGTTAACTAAAACATTCATAGTCAGTGCTAAAGAATGATAAATAAATTTTGAGTGAAAAAATATATCTGATAACTTACATGAATTTCTGCTCTTTGATTTGTTTGTCTTCCAGGAAGTCTAATTCCTACATTTCTGTTTCAAAGCAGCATGAAAAAAAAAATTATAAAATAAATTCTCTATGTGATTCCTTAAGACTCTTAGAGGATTTCAATAGGTTATTATACATTTATTTGAAATATAAAATCATCATATAAAAACATAGCTTTTACATATCACGATCTGGAACTGAAATTTTCTGTAGTGCATAATCTAATCCAACCTATCTGTATAGCTCATTTGAACAACTGAACACAGGGAGCACAGAATAACAAAGAGGTCCTTTAATTCTGTATAGATTATTGTAATGCCTGGAAACATCCTAGAATATATTAACCAGATAATCAAAAAGTATTGTCATCCCCAAGTTGAATTCTTGATATTCTCACAAGCAGTGTGGACAACCAAAGCTATAGGCTGAGCCCCCAGTCTTGGGGTTTGTTCATATGAAACTTAACCCCACAAAGGATAGGTCAAGTCTACTTAAAATTTAGGCCTAAGAGTCACCCCGAAGAGAGCCTCTTTTGTTGCTCAGATGTGGCCTCTCTCTCCAGACAACATGATGAGCAGTCTCACCACCCTCCCCGTCTCTGCGTGGGACATGACTCCCAGGGGTGTGGACCTTCCTTGCAACGTGGGACAGAGATGCTGGAATGAGCTGAGACTCAGCATCAAGGGACTGAGAAAAACCCTAGAATGAGCTGAGAATTAACATCAAGGGATTGAGAGAACCTTCTCCACCAAAGGGGGAAGAGTGAAATGAGACTAAGTGTCAATGGCTAAGAGATTCCAAACAGAGTCGAGGGGTTATCCTGGTGGTTATTCTTATGCATTAAGTAGATATCACCTTGTTGTTCAAGATGTAGCAGAGAGGCTGGAGGGAACTGCCTGAAAATGTAGAGCTGTGTTCCAGTAGCCATGTTTCTTGATGATGATTGAACAATGATATAGCTTTCACAATGAGACTCTGTGAATATGAAAACCTTGTGTCTGATGCTCCTTTTAGCTACTATATTAACAGAAGAGTAGAACATACGGAATAAAAATAAATAATATGGGGAACAAATGTTAAAATAAATTCAGCTTGAAATGCTAGTGGTAAATGAAAGCGAGGGGTAAGGGGTATGGTATGTATAATCTTTTTTTCTCTATTATCGTTTTATTTCTTTTTCTGTTGTCTTTTTATTTCTTTTTCTAAATTGATGCAAATGTTCTAAGAAATGATGAATATGCAACTATGTGATAATATTAAGAA
>PVIY010057763.1:0-12746 GCA_004026745.1 Myrmecophaga tridactyla
GGGGCCACCCGAAGCTCCAGGGCAGCTGCGGCCGAGCGCGGGAGAGAGCCCCGCACGAGCGCGCGGGACCCGGCGGCCTGCAGAACAGGCGCTGAGATCTTGTCAGTCCAGGCAGGCTAGGCCGCCCAGCCCGCCAGGAAGTCCCCCCACCCCACCCCACCCCACCCCACCCCCGCCGTCCCCTGTTCTCCGCGGGAGCCGCGCGGGCCAACCCGGCGACTCCGCGCGCGCTCGCGGTGCCCTGGCATCTGCGCGCGATGTAGGTCGCTTGTCTCTGGTGGGCTCAGCTTCTTGCCTTGCTCTTTTCCGAGGGGCGGGGGGCGGGGGCGCGCAGCCCAGAGAGAAGCAGACCCGGGGAGGGGGGCGCGTGCGGGGGTCCCCCAGCCCTAAGCCTGAAGACGCACGTCCGGGCGCGCAGCCCGCGATCCGCCGCGGCCTGGATGTTTTGAATTAGGGCTTCGGCGCCCGGACAGCAGCGGCTCTGGCCATATCGAGGTCACGGTTTCTTTGCCTCTCCTTGAAACTCGGTTTATTGCCTTTAAGAGCCAGATAAGGAAGACAATCACTCGACCGCCGATGATTTGGAGACGAGGAAATCCTATCCAGACCAAAGGAGTATCTCCCAGCCAAGTCCCGCAAATACGGACCGAGGTGAGACCTGGGAGCCCTCGCGCCCCGCCTCAGTCGGGAGCTGGCGCCGGGGACGCCCAGGCTCTCGCTAAGCTGTGAGGAAGACATCCTCAGTCAAGCGTCAGGGGCTCCTTCCACGGTGGGCAGATGAATATTTAAATAACGTAGGAGAGATTCAGACCGGGTTTCTTGAGGTGCTACCTCCTTGGAGGGTTGGGGGCTTCTCCAGGTAATGGGAGGAAGTCAGGGCCTTAAAAGGAAATAAAGGACACTCTCACTCACATAATACAGGCCCTAAAGTGGCCCAGAGTTCATCTTCCCTGGACCCACAACCTGCGGTGAAAGGTCACTCTCTCACTCTCCCAAAATGATGGCTTGGATGCTTGTAACTGTTTCTCCTAAAGGTAGAGGGTCTGGAGTGGGTCCCTGACTTGGTACAATGCCCGGGAAGCTCAGCCTTCTCCTCCCAAGGCCTTTCCCAGGAGGGAACCCCCCTCTTACTAGCCCTTGTATCCCAGGTGAAGAAGGGCTCACCCTGGATGTCACAGGAACTCAGCTAGTGGAGAAGGATATCGAGAACCTGGCCAGAGGTGAGGTTACACCTGTGACACGGGGTTACACTGGCCTTGAAGCCCAGAGATGGGCCCTGGCTGCGGAGGGGGAGTTATTCCTTCTAGCGGGTGAGTGCGGGAAAGAGATCACTCTTGGGGGAATTGGCTTCCATTGAATGGAAAAGAGAATCCCCTGGACACATCCTGGCTTGGGATGTGTGAGTGAGGGCAGGGCGGGGGGGAGGGAGAGAACCAACCCCCCAGAGGTTTATTGGAAGCTTGAGCTCCCCAAGGATTCCCTCCTTTCTGAGTAGCCCAGTGAGAAAGAAATGAGCAGTGATTCTCAGGACTTGGTGCAGGTGAAAAACCTGACAGGACAATCGGGACAAACAGTGCCCGGGTCTCCCAAGTTCACTGGAAAACTCAACAGCAAGATTGCAGGGAGGCATTTATTTAAGGAATGCATGCGAGTAATTTTTTCCCTGGAATTCGTGCATCATAGCCCTGCTACCACAAACCCCCAAGCCTAAATGGGGAGAGGATGGAGGCTATTTTTTTTAGTGCTGAGGTTTCTGCTCACCCTGCAAGGGTCTGGAGAGTGTGGCTTGGGGCACAGAAAGGCCTTGTCACTCCTTGGTGCCCCTCTGTCTCCCACTCTTGTATTTCCCCTTTGCCTGCTAGGGGAGGCTGTCTTAGAGGAGTCTCCCCATGGGGAGAGCCAGGATACCAGTGTCCCCACCGTCTGGGCAGCTGCCTCGCCCACCTCAGGAACAGGTTTCTGAGGGTACCAACTAGTCCTTCCACTCCCAGATGCTCTCCCCACCCCAGCACAGGGATAGGCTCGGGAATGGGGGGGAGGGGGGTAGAAGGGCATTCATTGGTAATTCTCCCCAGTTACAGATTTGACAGGATATGCCATTAACTTCAAATTCACTGGTGCATTATCTGGGTGTTCTTAGCATGGATTTGGGGAGCAGGGACCTCCTTAGATCATAGACAAGCTGTTGTATGTGCATTTTTTTCTGGGGACAGGGTCCAAAGGTCTCACAAGACACTGGGGACTACTTGCCTTGTATTATTGAAAGGACGGTCTGTCATTTGAAGGTAGAAATTGAGTATTTCAGGGCCAGCCTCTAAGATTAGGGAGTTAGGAACAATGCAAATAGACCCCACGCTGGGGAAAGAATGGGTGCCTGGAGCCAGGGCCTAGATGTCCAATGCTCTGTGTCCAGGTTCTGTGATCCTGAATTTGATTCTTCCTGGGCAACCATCCCCCCAGCCCTGCTTCCTCCTGGAATCCTTTGGATGCAAACAGAAAAGCCAGAGTGCTGAGAGCCTGTTTAGAGCATCCACAGGCCCCAACCTCCCCAAACCTCCCCCTCTGGGAGCTGTCTGCTGGGGAAGGTCCTTTGCACCTCCAGCTGCCCGCCCCTCCCTCACCTCCCACTTTTGCCCCCTCCACAGACGAATTGCAAAAACTGCTCCTGGAGCAAATGGAGCTCCGCAAGAAGCTAGAGCGCGAATTTCAGAGTCTCAAAGGTACCCTCTCCTCCCTCACCGGGCCTCACTGCGGAAGCCTTCCTCCCACGTACCCCGAGCCTGCCCCGGGACCCCAGAGCCGGCAGCTGCCACAGCCGTAGCAGCCGAAGTCTTCTCTGCCAGGGTTTCCAGCGAGGCCAAAGATGGAGGGGTGGCGGGTGGGGGTGAGGGAAGAGTTTGGGGAAGAGTGGGGAAGTCGGGCCGGGGGAGGGGGCTGTGCGTACCAGCTCTCACTTAATCAATTTGCACAGATAATTTTCAGGATCAAATGAAGAGGGAATTGGCTTATCGAGAAGAAATGGTGCAACAGCTGCAAATTGTCAGAGGTAAGACGCGAGTTCAGGTGAGCGCACGCGCTGGCGGTAACTGCCTCTCGTCTGGCAGGAGTCGCAATGTTGGCTCAGTCGTTTGGATTTAAATGGAAGGTAATTTAACAATTATTTTTTTTATTTAATATCCTTTGTATACTCTGATTAGCCTCAGAATGGCAAGCGAGCCCAGCAAACGGCTTGCAGGCATCATTACATGGAGTGATTGAACTTCTTATCGCGGCAATTTCCATGGTTTCTAAATTAAAAATCGAGGCGTAAAATTACCTGGGAAGTAATGCCTAAGTTTGCTTTAATTTTGGTTAGATCCGTCTGCCTTTAAGCGCCATCCCAGGCCATTTCCTCCCTCCGCCAGGCTGCAGTTTGGTGCGTCGGTGTCCCCCCTCCCCTCCCATCCCCCGGGAGTCGTTTCTGCGCGGGTTGCGCCCAGGGCGTGGGGGTAGGGGGAGGGAGAGATGAGTCCTGGGTCGTGACCCCGGCGGGAGATGCGGCCGGCGTTTCCTCACCCACCCCTCCCCATGCCTTCTAGATACCCTGTGTAACGAACTCGATCAGGAGCGGAAGGCGCGTTACGCTATCCAGCAGAAATTAAAAGGTGCGGAGAACCTGAACAAAGATAAGAGGGGTGATTGGTGCTGGCTGCGCCTGTGAATGAATGAATGAGTGAGTGAATGAATGATAGCGGGGCTATTGAGCGGGTAAGCCCAGGGGCTACATCGATCAGAAGCCTAGAGGAGGGAAATGGGAATTGTTTTCACCGGGGTAAGGATTCTAAAATGGTGGCATAGGGGAAAAGAGGCTCTGGGCATCGGGAAATCTACCTTCTAGTCCCAGCTCTGGTCTTGGGTTCATCAGTCCCCTTTCCTGTGCCTCAGTTTCTTCTTCCGTAAAATGGGGTTATTGAACAAAAGCAGTGGTTCTGAACACGGGCCGAATCAGAATCTCTTTCCTACTCTCCTGCCTCCTCCTAATCCACCCCTGAGCCCGAGGGTGTGGGCTAGGCTGTGTCAGCAGCGTGGGGTGGGAGAAGAGGGTTGGACAGTGCGGGCAAGGGCCGCGAGGCGCCCAACGTGGCTGGCGCGGCTGTCTCCCCAGAAGCCCACGATGCCCTGCACCACTTCTCCTGCAAGATGCTGACGCCCCGCCACTGCACCGGCAACTGCTCCTTCAAGCCCCCGCTCTTGCCCTAGGGCCGGCCCCGCCGCGCCCACGCGCCCTCAAGCCATGCTGCTCCCTTCTTGTAAATACCCGTGGCCCCGGCGGCCCAGAACGAGGAACAAGCCATTCGGACTGGACTGATGTAAATACGGCCGCCCGCCCGCCCGCCCTCCTCCGGGCGCCCTGACCTCGCCCGATCCCCCTATCCGGGTGCCCCACCCCAGGGCCCCGGCTCCATTTCCAAGTGTAAATACCGCTTCGCCACACGGTGGAACTCCAGGGCATCAGACCTCAAGGGGTTAACTGGACCGAAGTGGGGAGGAAAGCCCAAGAGGGCGCCTCTCCGCGCTCCCCAGCTGTACAGTTCCCGACCCAGGATTGTGAATACGATGTAGCAACTTCGCAGGCGCCGGCCCCGCGGCGCCCCCCGTCCCGCCCACTTCTGAAACTCCTGTTCCTAATGACAAAGTGGCTATGTGCAATGGATATAAATGTACTGTGAGTTTCTTGATTCAATATTGGGTTCAACTTTAATTTATTTATACTATAAGTTATTTTGCGTACCCTCCTGGACCTACTCCCAGCCCCGTTTTGCGTTCCCCTTTGGGGTTTGCTTTGTCTATTTTTGTTGTAATTTCTTGATGTAACAGCACTTTAAAAGGGCGACAACCGACTGTCGAGATGGCGACCACCTGGAGCCTGTTCGGGGACACCATCCTGTATCCGTGACTTTTGTTTCGTTTTTAATAATAAAAAGAAAACCTGTCACTTTCTGGGGTTGTTGGGGCGCACGCGCGCGGGGAGGGGAAGGGAGGCGGACTGAGGGCTGAGCAACAGGTGGGCGGGCGCAGGAACCGCTGCGGGGGTTCTGGGGCGCCCTGGGTGAGAAAAGGCGCTCGATCTTTCCAGCCCAGACTGTGAGAACCCGGGACCAGACCGGGAACCTGGACGGGTGTCTCACCGCTAACTCCAGACCTGGTCCCCGCTCGCTCCTCTCCTGGGCAGACTCGCGCTGGCTCTGCTGGGCGGCGGCGACAGCTCTGACCTCTGCACCAACCCCTGCAGACACATCCAGTGTGTCCCATAGGTCACCTCCTCTCCGCGTTCACAGGACCCTGCCGTGGACCCCCGGCGGAAAAAGGGAGCCGCGATCCTAAGCTTCTTCCTCTAGCGCTCTCCCGGCCCGAAGTTTATTCGTGCCCATTTCCACGCCTGCCCACCGGGGAAGTCACCCCCTGGGGCGCTCAGAGACCGGGCGCTGTTTCCTGACAGTTTGCACGGTGCCTTCGCCCAAATCCCGGGCTCACCCCAGAATTCCTTTCCAGGAGGCGCTGGCACCGCCCCACGGGCAGCGGAGCGCCTGGGCCGGGCGGGGGGCGAAGCTCGCAGGACTGACCCGCGCGGCGCGGCAGGCCGGGAGCCCGAGGGCCGGGAGCCGCGTTAGGGAGCAGATGCCCCCCGCCAGCCCCGCGGCCGTCCCAGAGAGCAAGTCCTGGTGGCTTTTAATGTTACACATATCGTAGCCCAGCGCAGAAAGCGAGGCCTGAGGTGGGTGCTCGGGCAGCCCCGCCGAGCCCGGTGTAGGGCAGACGTCTCCCCCTGGGGCCAGCCCCTTTTGGACCTCGGTTCCATGGCGAACCTGCTGGTTGCGCTGCTGATGAAGGAGCTGCAAAGCACTTTTTTGGGGTGGGATGGGGGGGATGGGGGGGAAGAACGTGTGGGTGGAGTGGGGAAGCGCACGGTGTTGGGATTCCTTCAGCCCTGGCTTCGATTTCGCCTCCTTGGCTGACTAGTGGGAGGGCTGTGTAGCTCCCTGTAATCTGTCTGGGCCTCCGTTTCCGCCTCTGCAAAGTGATGTTCAGGTCTCTGGGCCCCGGAGACGCGTGGAAGGGCTCTGGGTGGGGCTGGGGACTGAGTGCGCAGCGCTCGGGGCAGCAGCCCTAGGCAGGGAGCAGTTCTCTGTCCTCCAGGTCTTCCGGACACCCCAAGGGCCCCTTGGGGCAGCGGAGGGGCGCCACCCCGCCGAGACCCTGGAGGCAGGCGTCGGGTGTCGCGCAGCTGGCGGATCAGCGCCCGACAAGGCGGTTTCTGGAAAGTTGTCTGGAGGGCCCGCGGCGGAGCCCGCGAGCAGGAGGCGCCTGCCCCGGGAGCCCGACGGCGCGAAATGGAGGCAAGAAGCCACTGCCCAGCGCTGGGGCTCCGAGCCCGCAAGTCCCGGGATATTCCTAGGGCCAGACCCACAGAGGACGAGAAGGGAGAGACATGGCAGTGAGGACGCCACGCTGACTGTGAAGTCGTCCTGGGTTGCGCCGTCTCCTAGGACCAAGCGGGAACATTTCATCCGAGTGGGACCTATCAGACCAAGTCCCCTCTGTGCCCAGCGGGGAATTTAAGGCCCGGAGATGAAGTGTCTTGCGTTCCCAGGAGTAGGTGAAGCTGGGGTCAGGCCAGGCAGCGCGGGTTTGGAAATGGCACTCCCCTTTCCCCCACAGGATGACCCCACTTTTGGGCGCCGCACTTACCATCTCTGTAAAATGGTAATAACGGGTAACACCCAAACAGGAAGGGCCGTGGTGGCGACTCGCACAGGGGACCCCGAATGTTTGTTTCTACCCTCTCCGAATTCCCCACAAAGGAGAAAGGCGCCGGAGCAGGTCTGGGCGCGCCGGGAGGGGCGCCCTCCCGGGCCGGGGTCCCTGCAGCTATAGGGCTGGGTGGGCGGATCCAACCCAGAAACCCCAGTCGCAAAACCCTCCTGTGCTCCGCGTCCCTGCAGAAGTGGTTTGTTTCCCCCTAAATGTTAATAACCAAACGATTGGTATGGATGTAATTATCAATAATTATACGAATTATTGCTGATTGCGGGGCTCGTAGCTACTTTAATTAGTTTACCAGATTCTAATTAAGTTAAATGAAACATTAATAGGGAAAATATGCTTTGGGAAAAAAAAACCAAAACAGTATTTTTAAAAAGTTTATTTCTCGCCACAACGTTGCCACCTCGCGACGGTTTTTAGACATTGCAGTCAACTGCCGAAAGCCCCAGACTAGGATGCCTTTGCTCTCCGGGAGAAAAACTGGAGCGTGGGGAATTGGTAGGGGCTGTGTGGCACAGAATGTTCCTTGGGGTTGTTCCGTTGTGTACCCCTAATTCCCCGGCGGAACCGACAGGAGGACCGGGCCTGTTCCAGAGCTAAGTCCGAGGTCGGGAGGGTAAGGAAGCAGGTATGGGCGCCTCTTCGACACCCCACTGCTCTTTCAGCCGAGTAACCCCCGGCCCCTTGCAGCGAGACCCATTGGGTCAAGTTGTATAGTCTCTATCCCCTCCTGTCCCAGAAAATCGAAGGTGAGAGACTGAGAGAAGCTGGAGGTGCTGGTGGAGACAGAATCAGGTTGCTTTTTTTTTTTTTCTCCCCTGGGAGAAACCGGAAAGTCGTTGCCCGCCTCCGTTTTCTCTGCAAATCAGGGCAACCTGTAAGCGAAAGGCACGTGGAAGCCTCTTTAGACTCCTGGACGGAGACAGCCTCTTCTGCGTCCTCATAGCTCCTGGTTCATGAGGCTAACAGGGCACTCACCCTCCTGTGCTATCATTGCGCGGGTCTGTTTCCCAGAGGACTGTAAGTGCCTGGAGGGCAGGGGCTGGGACTTGCTCTTAGTGTGGCCACCCACACAGGGCCCAGCACGTCACAGGCACTCAGCAAACATTGGGTGCATGGCTTCCAACGTTGTCATTCATCTGGATGCTAGAAATGCCAAGGGAAGGAACTGTAAGATGCTTTGGGACAACAGCTAATGAGAAACAAAAGCTCATTTGCATAAGGTTAATTAAGCACAAGCTTACTGTTCAAAAGATCCTTCCCAGAAGGATTAATTTGGGGTGACAGGTGGAGGTGTAAGAGACTATCTAAAATAGAAAAACTTTCTTCTTGTTCCAACTGCTTCCCAAAGAGGGCGCTCTCTCACTCCCTCACGTTGTGCAAGGCCACCCTGCACATACCCGCCCACCTATCCCCAGCTACCCAGCTCTAAACCATAGCCCGGATCATTTGTAAATATGTGACTCCTGCCTTTGGATTCAGAATACCAACAAATCGGGACTGGACCTGCATGGGTGTTCCACTGATTCTAAGTAGATTTATCTTCCCCCTTCGTAACCCCAGACGCTGCAGAGTGTTTGGTTAAGAGCACAAACGCCACAGCTAGATTTCCTGGGTCTTCATACCTGCTCTACTGTGACATTGGACAAGTGATTGAATCTCTCCTATCCTCAGCTTCCTCATAACATGAGGGAAATAATATTATTTACTTCAGAGGATTGTTTTGTGCTTGAAATGTGTTAATATAAAGAGATAATGTAAAGTAATGAGAATGGCTCCTGGCATAAAAGAAATGTTCATATATATTGGGGTTTGCTAAGATTATAACTCACTCTGAGTTCATTTACCAGCCCTGAGACCCAAGACAGGAATTCTCTAAGAGTTCCTAAATGGGTCCCAGTCTGTGGCCTGCTTCTCAAAGGGTCCAGGAAAGGGGGGAAACCAGTGCTTTTTCAGGCCTGACCCTTGAACTACCAGAAGACAATAAGAATCGTTGAACATCAGATTGGAAAGGGATTCTGCAGTGTCAGCATACTCATTGATCACATGTGCTCCAGGAAACAAAGGTATCTGCCTAAGCTCTCTTCAGTAAGTTTGTGCAGAACCCAAAAGTCAGCCAGTTCTCTAGATTCTCCAGAACTAAGAATTGGCTGTTTCTTTCTTAATTTCTGCTCGGAGACAATGGTAATGCCAAGAAGAACTGTTTCTTTTCTTTTTCTTTCTTTCTTTCTGTCTTTTTTTTTTTAACTTTTTTTTTAATTGTATAATATAATGCATATACAAAGCAAAGAAAGAAAAGACAATAGTTTTCAAGGCATTCTTCAACAAGTAGTTACAGGACAAATCCCAGAGTTTGTCATGGGCTGCCATGCCATCCTCTCAGATTTTTCCTTCTAGCTGCTCCAGAATATAGGAGGCTTGAAGGAATAAGCAATTATTCATTATCACAATCTACTTTTTTCTTTATTTGTGAAAAATAACACATAGACAAAAAAAAGCAATGAATTTCAAAGCACAGCACAACAATTAGTTACAGAACATATTTCAGAGTTTGGTACGGGTTACAATTCCACAATTTTAGGTTTTTACTTCTAGGTGCTCTAAGATACTGGAGACTAAAAGAAACATTAATTTGATGATTCAGCAGTCATACTCATTTGTTAAACCCTGACTTCTCTGTATAACTCCACCATCACCTGTGACCTTTCTACTCCCCTCTTTAGGGGTATTTGGGCTATGGCCATTCTGACTTTTTCATGTTGGAAGGGGCTGTCCATAATATGGAGTAGGGAGGTGGAGCTAGCTGGAAGAAGCGTTTCTTTAAGAACAGTCTCAACACACACACACACACACAGGCCAATAATATTCTTGCCTCATGAGTTGTCCTTCCAGGAGAATATAGGTTGTTTCCTTGCTTCGCACCCCAGAAGGAGACATTTAAAACTACTCACCCAATTGCTCAAGTGGCCTCTAAAGACATAGGCCTCTCTGGGAGAAGGAGGGAGCCTAACCACCAAATACGGTCCTCTAAGCCAGCGCTTGGACGGCCCCGGAGAAGGCTTTTCCCCATGTACGGGGAGGTCCCGCAGACCCCTATTTCAGCTGGTACCTGGAAAGGATCATGTCTCCTCCACTGAAGAGAACAGAACTGGGTCTCCGGTGGACGCTGCTCAGCAGCCCTGAGCGCCCGCGGGGAGTATATGCCCGCTTGGGTCCTAGAGCTGCTCCGGGGCCCGGCTTGCGACCGCCTGCGCCGACTGCAGCGAGCGCCGAGCCCGGGAGCCGCGGAGCCGCGGAGCCGCCGACGGGTTGAAGCAGCTGCGGAGCCCACGAGGCGGACTACGTACGTGTCGGGCACCAGCAAAGCAGATGCATCAACGTTTGTCTTTCGGAATGAACGCAATATTTCCAAAACCCTTCAACAAAGTCATTACGAGAAATCTGAGTTTTGCCGAACTTCTTTTTTTGCCTAATTAGGACACCTGGGGCGGGGTCCCGATCTTGTCAGGGTCTGTGCTTCTGAAGATCTTATCAGGCCCTGTTCGGCCGCTGACTTACTGGATCTTGCCCAAGTGCTGACGTCTCCGGGTCTCCCGTAAAGTGGTGACGGTAATACCCACAGGGCAGGGCTGTCAGGAATATTAAAATGAGATGGCACATGCTAGGTGCTCCGGCTGCGGTGGCCTTTAATTTCAGATTCAGAGGCAGCATGAGGAGCTAAGTCTCGTTGCAAGTTCCTGTTAATGTTCATCGAAGCATTAAGCTCCCGTTATGTTTTGGACCTGAAATGGTTCGACTTTGGCAAGATGAATGCTGAAGTACAGGGTACCCCAGTACTCAGGATAGTGCAGGGGGGAGCAGAGGCAGTGATGGAAAGGATCGCAAAAAGGGGTCGGAGGGCCAAAGGTAAACGGCAGGCGGAGGAGGCGACTCCGACTGTGTCCCCACCTCTTTTTATTCCATCATTTCGGAACTACACAGTTTCCTTTGTGTCCAACAAACAGTAGAACCTGTAGGTAAAAGTGTTGGTTTGCGTGCAAATCACGTAGCAGGTGTGAAAAATATGGAACGCTTCACGAATTTGCGTGTCATCCTTGCGCAGGGGCCATGCTAATCTTCTCTGTATCGTTCCAATTTTAGTATATGTGCCGCCGAAGCAAGCACGAACTGTAGGCACCTTCAAGAAGTATATAAAGCCAAGCGTTACTAGCTTTTCACAGTTATGGTGACTACATTGTACACGTTAAAAATTCTGAAACACTGAAGAAATTATGATTTTCCGGATCAACATACTGCCTCTGTATCTTGATTATTACAGTCAAATTGTGTAATTGTCCTTGTAAACCTCTTATATTTAATATGCAAATATAAGGGACCATGGGAAATTGGCCCCTTTCCCGCCTATCCTCAGTGCGCACCACGCGGAAGGCGCCGGCCGTCACGCTCCGTCACGTGGTGCGCGCGGCTCGCGCGGCTCTCGGGCGCGGGCCTTCCCGGGCGCGGAGGGTCTGGAGCTGGCTGTCCTCCCCGAGCCCTGTGGGGGCAGCTGCCGCGGCGCCGAGGCTCCCGAGACCATGCCCGGCACCGTGTGCGCGGCACGGGAGCATATTTTGTGGCGAGGGACCACGGAGTCCATAAAGTCCCCACGGGGCGGCCTGGAACCCAAAAATGGTTGCGAGCAGCTGGCCAGGCCCGTCCTGCCCTGGGGCCCTTTGCGGTCTGGGGCCACACATCGTGGACCAGAAGGAGCAGGGCTGGGGCCCAGGGCACGGGGCTCCAGCGGGGGGTCACGGGAGGGTGGGCGCCCTCAACTTCCCCTGGTGGTTCAGAACCAACCCTGCCCTTGAGGAGCCAAGAAAAAAAAAGGGGTGGCGGCTTTATTTCTTTATTTATTAATTAAAGTAAAATTAACAACAAATGAACTAAAACATTAATATGTGATCATTCTGTTCTACATATGTAATCAGTAATTCACAGTATCATCACTAAGTGGCATATTCATCATTTCTTAGAACATTTGCATCGATTCAGAAAAAGACAACAGAAAATAAAATGAAAACAGAGAAAAAAGGATTATACATACCATACCCCTTACTGATCACTAGCATTTCAAACTAAATTTATTTTAACATTTGTTCCCCCTATTATTTATTTTTATTCCATATGTTCTACTCATCTGTTGACAAGGTAGATAAAAGGAGCATCAGACACAAGGTTTTCACAATCACACAGTCACATTGTGAAAGCTATATCATTATACAATCATTATCAAGAAACATGGCTACTGTAACACAGCTCTACATTTCAGGCAGTTCCCTCCAGCCTCTCCATTACATCTTGACTAACAAGGTGATATCTATTTAATGCATAAGAATAACGTCCAGGATAACCTCTCGACTCTGTTTGGAATCTCTCAGCCATTGACACTTTGTCTCATTTCACTCTTCCCCCTTTTGGTCGAGAAGGTTTTGGGGTGGCGGCTTTTTGATCCAGCACTCAGTAAGGACCAGGCATTGAACCTAATCAGTGTCACTTCCCCAATTTGCAGGTTAGAAAACAAGCTTTAGGTTAAACCATCTGCCCAAAGAAACTGGGACTTGGGTGGAAGCCTGAGTTCAAAAGCTGATCTCTTCACCGTGGAACTCAGAGAGAAAAGATTTGGCACCATGAGTTCAGGCTCCCCTTTCTCTCAGATAATAATTGCTCAAAATTCCCTCTTGCCTTCCTTCCTGTTTAAATATTATTTAGCACTCTGATCTTTGGGGCTACAGTGAGTGAACAAGTAAGTACATGAAGCTTCAGTCTCCAGCAGGGAGTCAGCACCTATGGAAGGGCATTCTCTCTCTCTCTTTTTTTTTCACATGAGCAGACAACAGGAGGTGAACCCAGGTCTCTGGCATGGCAGGCAAGAACTCTGCCACTGAGCCACCATCACACCACCC
>PVIY010057764.1:0-12740 GCA_004026745.1 Myrmecophaga tridactyla
TGTTAGTTGGGAAAGAAAGTTGGAATGGATGGCAGTTACATCATATGGACTGAGCAGTTATCATAATTAATGATTTCTATGGAACTGTAAAAGATGCAGCCCCTCTGGGGTCGAACATAACTGAGACTATATGGACAGGCAAGCTAAATCAGAGTTTATTACATAGAGGATGATTTGTGCCAAAATTTTGGGATGATAAATATATTATTCAGAGAAATTTATGGGAAATTTTCCTAGGACTGGGACCAATTTTTATAGCGAATTCTAATAATTATAACTTCTCTTTAAAGAGCAGCCATAAACACTATATACATGTTGCTTCCTATGAAACAGAGCTCTAAAGATATTAAGGAATGACGAGAAAGAAAGAAAGAAAGAAAGGAAGGAAGGGAAGGGAAGGGGAAGGGAAGAAAAAAGAAAGACTCATTATTACAGCTGTCATTGGAATCATCGGAATTATCACAATGGCTGAGGTCACTGGAACTGCATTGTTAGGTTTGGGGCTGTTTATACTGTGTCTCTTTCTCCTCAGCTGTGTTAAACAACAAATAATCAAAGTCAGAGAGCTTGACTGGTAGCCAAAGACTTATGGGTAAGCCCCTTCCTTCAGAAGTTAAGGCAACCTAAGACAGGCACAGTCATGAAGCAAAGCTGCCCTAACAGCGTGATTCTTGCAAAAACTCTGGGCTCCCTCCCAAATCAAAGTCAGAGAGCTTGACTGGTAGCCAATGATGGGTAAGACCCTTCCTTCAGAGCTTAAGGGCAACCTAAGACAGGCACAGTCACCTTGGCTAATAAAATAAAAAGGGGGAAATGTAGGAGCCAAGGGTTAAAACAAGACCTGCAGAATTTGTTGGGAGCAGCTGGCCTCAGGGTGGCGGCAGTAAACTGTGGAGATTGTTATGTAGAGCAGTCTGGGAGGAAGAGAATGTTTACCCCAAATGGTTATGTTAAGTATGAAGGAAGAGAGCACTGAAAGATAAGCTCTCTGTTCCCTCAAGAAATGCATGCATGCCTTTCGTCACCCTGTAGTATATAAGCAGGATTTGGATAAGAATAAAGTTGTCTGTTGTCTGTTGTTTGTTGTTTGTTAAAGTTAAGCTTCAGACCCCCTGAACCCCATCTGTCTCTTTCTTTCTTTCTCGTCATTCCTTAATATCCTTCGAGCTCCATTTCATACGAAGCAACAGAGTGGCTTTTAAAGAAAGGAGAATTTATTAAGTTGTTGTTTACAGTTCTAAAGCTGTGAAATGTCTCAGTTAGAGCAGGTTATAAAAATGCCCCAATTAAGGCACCAGCAAGCAGTTACCTTCACTCAAGAAAGACCAGCGATGCTCAGGGTTTCCCTCTCAACTGGAAAGGCACCTGGCAAACATGGTGACCTCTGTTGGCTTTCTCTCCAGGCTTTCCATCTAATGAAGCTCCCCCAGGGGTGTTTTCCTTCTCCATCTGCAAAGGTCTCCAGCTGAGTGGGCTCTCATAGTTCTCGTGGCTCTGTCCTGGTTCTCCCCTCACTCAAGCTTTCTCCAAAATGCTTCCTCTTTTAAAGGATTCCAATGAACTTATAGGACACACCTGGATGGGTGGAGTTAACATCTCCCTCCAATTAAATGTTAATACCCACAATTGGGTGAGTTACAGCTCCATGGAGATAATAATCAACTTTCCAACCTATAGTCCTGAATAGGGATTAAAAGAAATGGCTGCCTTCACATGATGGGATCAGGATGAAAACATGGCTTTTCCAGGGTACATAATCCTTTTAAACTAACACAGCTTCTTTACATGATTTCAGTTTGCGTGGTCATTTTTATGGTCCAGCACTACTGTGCAAACAAGGATAGCCTGTATTAGGTAGTCCATGGATTTTCAAGTATAAAAGTATAAAAGGTATAAACACAATTTTTGGGGGGATTTCTATAGCATTTTAAAATTACAAAGCATTTCCCAGTGCTGTATATAATCTTATACAATCTTCGTAAAATTCCCCTAAAGTAGACTAGTCAGATATTTCCATTTCATACATGGGAATAAGCTCAGAGGTTAAAAGGCATTTTAAAAGTTAATATAGCAAAATGAATTTTAAAAAATGTTTATATAGGGCCTGTACTACATGTCAGCTTCTCTGACTCGTGGCTTAATGTATTTTATGTTACTTATCTGTGGGTCAGGGTTTATTAAAAACTAACAAGGTTTATCATTTTTGACTTCTATTAGTTTTTACTTTTCATGGCATGTGTTCTACTTCGTTAGTTGCCAGAATGCAATATACCTGAAGCAGAAAAGCTTTTAAATAGGGGAATTTAATAAGTTGCTGGTTTATAGTTCTAAGGCTGAGATAATGTCCCAATTAAAGCAAGTCTATAGACTCTCCCTCTCCCTCTCTCTCTCCCTCTCCCCCTCCCTCCCCCTCCCCCTCCCCCTCCCCCTCTCAGCTGGAAGGGCACATGGTGAACATGGTATCATCTGCTAGCTTTCTCTCCTGGTTCCCTGTTTCATGAACCTCCCCAGGAGGCGTTTTCGTTCTTCATCTCCAAAGGTCACTGGTTAATGGATTCTGCTCCTTGTGGCTGTATTGTTCTTTTCTGCTCTCTCCAAATCTCTCTCTCTCTCCAAAATCTTTTCTCTTTTATAGGATTACAGTAAACTAATCAAGACCCACCCAGATGGGTGGAGACACACCTCTACTTAATCCAGCTTAACAACCACTCTTGATTAAATCACATCTCCAGGGAGATGATCTAATTACAGTTTCAGAGGTACACTACCGAATAGGGATTAGAAGAAACAGCCGCCTTTATAAAATGGGATTCGGATTAAAACATGGCTTTTCTAGGGTGCGTATATCCTTTCAGACTGGCATAGCATGCTTATCAATATCTCATTGAATGCCTTCTACCATCACTTGAAGAAAGCTGTGCAGATTATAATATCTTCATTTAAAGATGCAATTCAATAATGAAAGAACTGTCTTTCAATAAATGGTTCTGGAATGAGTGGATATTCATATACTATTAAATGAATTTTGACCCCTACCTCATACCTTTATAAAAGGTAATTCAAAATATAGACTTAAATATTAAAATTAAAACCATAAAATTTATGATTTTAGGTTCCATGGGTTTGAGAGAGTTTTCCTAAATAGGACAAAAAAACACAAAGCATAGAAGAAAAAATAAATTGTCTTTCATCAAAATTAAAAAGTTTTGCTCTTCAGCCAAGCAACAGACTGGGAGAAAAATACATGCAAAATATCCAACAACGGCTCTGTATTTGGAATATGTAAAGCATTCCTAAAACTCAGTAAGAGGACAGGGCAGGCCATGGTGGCTCAGCAGGCAGAGTTCTTATCTGCCATTCCAGAGACCCGGGTTTGATTCTTAGTGCCTGCCCATGCAAAAAACAAGCAAAACTCAGTAAGAGGACAAACAAGTGAATAATAAAAGACTTGAGCAGGCACTTTATTAAAGAAGATATACAGATGGCATCTAAGTAAATGAAAATACAGTCAACATCATTAATCATTATGAAAATGCAGTTTAAAACCATAGTGAAGAGGTGTGGAATTTAAAATTAGCCAGGAAACCATCTGGAGCAACTATTTGGACACACATGGTACACCACTCTGAAACAGGTGGAAAACAGTCAAGATCAAAGAGTAGAATTGTAAGTCTTGCAAGCTGCATAGGCTCGTGCCCCTCCTTCACTGGCGCAGAAGGCTGATTCAGGTCTCTTCCCCAGTGGGAAACAGAAGCCCTCTCTGCTAGGAGCAAGGAAGGTAGGTCGTCCAAGTTCAGTTATCAACTGCGGGATTAATTAAAGGAACCAGGAGGTTTTTCCCTGGCAGAGAGCACACGGGGCTGATGGGAAAACAACAAAAAAAACAAACAAGAAAAACAGGCTTTTGGAATTGGACAAGCTCAGAATACTGGGCAAGGGCTGGGGCCGAAGGAATGGGACACATAGAGCCAGGTACCAACTGGCTTGATTGGCAAAACCAAGGGGACTGGGGTCCTGCTCTGAAAAGTATTTTTTTTCCTCTCCATTTCTTTTAAACAGCCCATTAGAGTTGTGGGCATTCTCAGGCTTCAGCACTGCTCCAGACATAGGCAAAATTAAGATATGTCTCAGAGACAAAGTAACTGGTCAGGTGTAAGATAATTCCCTAAATGGTTTATCTTTAAGCCATCTCTACTGGAAGTAAGGGATGGTAGCTCAGTCAAACTCCAATTGCAGTTTTAATTAACAGCGTATAACTGTTGACTGTAAGCAGTGGGCACAGATAAAATTCAGGGCAAGCAGGAAAGGAATCATGAGGTTTCTCCCAGCAGAGAAGAGTGGGGCTGATGGAAAAAAAAATAAATGACAAAAAAAATTTTAAAGAATGAAGAGGGTTTATAAGCCAGCTCAGCTCAGAGTTCTTGAATGGGGCTTTGCCCCAAGAAGTGGGGCATATAGAGCCAGGTATCAGCTGTGGCTCTTGACTGCTGAACCTTGGTGGCTGAGGACTGTCTCTGAAAAGGAATCTTTTTTTTTTTTTCCATTTTCTTTTTTTTTTAAACTGTTCTAAGTAGCTCATTAGGAAAAGCCTCAGGCATTTTCAGTTGTTACTAGGACCCAGGCAAGGACAGAGTTAAGATAGGTCTGAGAGACAAGGTAACCAGTAAAGTAGGGGAGATAATTCCCTAAAGGGTGTAACTTCCCCCCAAAAAAGGGGTGGAAGGACCCACTCAAGTGGCAGCCCTCCTCCAGAGAATTCAGACCGCAGGGGCTGGAGAACAGAACCAGCTTAAAAGCCTGCCTTCTCCCTCAACCTCTGTCTCAACCATGTCCCTGGCAGGGACAGGGACCACTGAAAATTAAAGGCACCACATTACTTTATGCTGGTGGAGAGGTGCAGTCTGACAAGTGCCACTGGCTGAGCAGGATAGGAAAAGTGCAGAGTCTAGAGGCTTCATAGTAAAGTCTGATAATTTCCTTGATCTCATCCTCAGAGAAACTTGGTACTGATTACACCCTCCTCCTGAGACCTGGGCCTGTCTGGAATGGAAAAATCTGATTGGGGTCAATCATACCTGGAAGACCCTCCTCAAAAAAAAAAAAAAAAAAAAGAAAGAATAAAGGTTCAGTATAGGCAGGGAAAGAACCAGAAAAAGAAGAGCTGAAAAATTCAGATGATGTAAATGAACCTACCCTAGAGGTCTAAAATAAGTTGAACTGAATGCCAAAGAACAGATAGAGAACAAAGTGAACCAATGAGAACCCTAGGTGAAAGAGTGAAATTGACTTCCAGAACAAACTAATCAAGGAAATCAGAGACCTAGACACCAGCAAAAAATTACAAGTCACACTAGGAAAAATGAAGATATGGCCTTTCCAAAGGAACAAACTAACATTTCAAATGAGATGCACAAGTTGAGAAAACTAATTAAAGATATTCAAACGAACATGTGGAATCATGTCAAAAATCAAATCAGTGAGTTGAGGGAAATTGACAAAAAAAATGTCTTATAAAGAAGACATTGGGTGGACATAAAGAAGAACTTGAAAATTTGAAAAAACGAATGGTAGAACTTATGAAAATGAAAGGCACAATAAGAGTTGACAACACAGTGGAGACCTGCAACAGCAGATTTGAAAAGACAGAAGAAAAGATTAGTGAACCAGAAAACAGGACATCTGAAATCCTACCAGATAGGGAAAAGGATGAAAGAATGTGAGTAGTGTCTCAGAGAATTGAATGACAAAATGAAGTATAATATATGTGTTATGGGTATCCCAAAAATAGGGGAGAAGAGAAAAGGGACAGAAAGATTAATGGAGAAATAATCACTGAAAATGTCCTATCTCTTATTAAAGACTTAAAGGGCTAGGACCCCCCCCCCAACAGAATAGATTCACATAGACCCACTCCAAGACACTTACTAATCAGCTCGTCAAATGTCAAACACAAAGAGAGAATTCTGAAATCAGCAATAGAAAAGCGACCCATCACTTACAAGGGAAGCTCAGCAGAAACCATGGTGGTGAGAAGGCAGTGGTGTGATATGTTCAAGATTCTGAAAGAGAAAAAACTGCCAACCAAGACTTCTGGATCTGGCAAAATTGTCCTTCAAAAATGAAGGAGAGTTTAAAATATTTTCAGACAAACAGACATTGAGAGTGTTTGTGAATGAGAGACCAACTCTACAAGAAATACTAATGGGAACACTATACACAGAAAAAGAAGGGAGAGGTTTGGAGAGGAGTGTAGAAATGAAGACTATTGAGAGGAGTTTAAAAAAAAAAGAGAAAAAAATGTGATATATAAAATCCAGAAGACAAACTGGTAGAAGGAATTACTCTCTGTAGAGTAATAACATTAATGTTAGTGGCTTAAACTCCCCAATAAAAAGACAAACTGGCAGAAGAGATTAAAAATCAGGATCCATCCATTTGCTGTCTACAAGAAACTCCCTTTTGACCCAAGGACAGAAATAGATTGAAGTGAAAGATTGGGAAAAAGATATTTCACACAAACATCAACCAGAAAAAAGCAGGGTTACCTATACTAACATCAGACAATTAGGTTCAAATGTAAAACAGTTAAAAGAGACATGAAGGGGCAATATGTATTAATAAAATGGACAGTTCATCAAGAAGACATCATAACCACAAGGTTATGCACCAAGCCAGAGTTCCCAAAAATACATGAGGCACACACTGAAGGGACAAGTAGACACCTCTGCAATAATAGTTGGAGACTTCAATACACCATTCTCATAAATGTATAGAACATCTAGACAGAGGATCAGTAGGGAAAGAGAGATATTGAATAGTATGCTAAATGAACTAGACTTGACAGACATTTTATATAATATTACACCCAACAGCAGCAGAATACACATTTTTCTCGTGCTCATGGATCATTCTCCAGGATAGACCACATAGTGGGTCAGAAAACAAGTCTCAATAAATTTAAAGAGACTGAAGTTATACAAAACGTTTTCTTCATAATGGAATAAAGTTGGAAATCAGTAATAGGTGGAAGACTGGAAAATTCACAAATACGAAGGCTAAACAATGCAGTCTTAAACAACTGGTGGGTCAGAGAGGAAATTACAAGAGAAATTTTTTTTACAATTCAGTAAATACCTTGAGACAAATGAAAATCAGAATACAGCATATCAAAACTTATGGGATGCAGCAGAGGCAGTCCCAGTAGGGAAGGTTATTGCCCTAAATGCCTGTATTAAAAAAGAAGAGCAATTTTTTTTCTCCCTTGCACTTTGCCGTTGGGGGCAACAGCTGCGGTCCTGTGGGTTGGGCGGCAGCAACTTGGAGGAGTTCGATTCTGAAGACTTCACGTCAAAGAAGGACAAGGACTACATGCCTTCGAGTCAAGAGTATAGTGAAGCTGATGTCAATGAAATAGTGAAGGGAGAGAAATTGGATGGTGGAGAGCAGACACAGAAAACCAAAGGGTAAAAAAGAAAGTCTCAGAGTGTTCTGGCCAGGAAGAGAAAGCAAGGTGGCCTCTCATTAGAGGATGAGGAAGAGGAGGATTTCAAGACAGAATTTGGAGAAAGTAGCAGTGAGGAGGAAGACACAGCTGCAGAGCAGGAAAATGGCATTGGGTCAGAGGATGCAAGAAAAGAGATGGAGTATGACCTCTGGGTCAACTTCCTCAGTGATGGGGGACAAAAATCAAAAGTGCCGCCAACTACACAAGTTAAAAGAGGAGAAGAGACTGAAGAGATGAATTCAAGTCAGTTGTTGATCAGAGCAGAAGAGCTAGAAAAACATAAAGACACTGAAAAGGTTAAGATCACTGAGGTGTTTGATTTTGCTAGTGAAGAAGTCAGAATTGTCCAACCATCCTCAGTCATTTTTTGTCATCCCCCACAGAAACCCCAGATCAGTAAGGCCCACCCCAGCCAAGATGGCAGTGTGAGATGCTTAAGGGCTCCATTCTCTCAACAGACACTCTGAACAACCAACAAGAACTGATAGAAACATCTTTGTAAAAATTCCAGAAAGTAATTAAATACTGCAGGATCAGGGCAAGGGCCAAAACAAGAAAAAGGCCACTTAGCAGTAGAATCTTGTACCACTCAGGCTCGCCCCTTTCTCCATCCCCCTTACCAACTTGACTCAGACCTGTACCATCCTCCCAGTGCCAATCCCTGGTCCCAGATCCAGAGTGAGCAGAGTAACCCTCATGCATATACTTGAGCATGTTTGTCTGGCCCAATCTGTCTGTTCATGGTCTGAGGGGGACTTACTGTCCCCAAATTTACCCCACATACAGCTAATGAGCTCTCCTGCAGAATATTGTGGGAGATCATTTAGGTCATGCTGTCTGGGGCAAGAGATTGCTAGCTATAAGACTAAACAGTGCAGTGCTGGAGACTGTTTCTTAGGGAAAAGGAGAAATTTGGCCCTGTAAACTATGTATTTCTAGGGCCACACATGTAAGCCCATGATAGGATGCTTGAGCAGAAAGGAGACCTTTATGCTTTGACCTAGAGCTAGTCTCTAACTATGGATAGGTCCTGAAGAAAAGCACTGGCATGGGTCAGTCTGCAAGGACTCAAAAAGGTATTTTGTTAGTTTTTGTTAGCTCCAGGCATTCCAGGAAAGCTCTGTCATAACACTAGCTGGATACAAGCTTAAGGAACAGACACTTCAGAGTCTGACTTCCAGTGATAACACATAACAGAAATAAAAATGTCCAGATTTCAATGAAAGTTTATAAAACCTTCAAGGAAACGGGGTGATAGCCCAGGCAAAGTAGAAAATTGAAGCAGTAGCAACTATCAATGAGGAGGACCATATCTGCGACATACTAGACAAAGACTTCTTAAAAGGTTGTCCTAAACATGCTCAAAGAGTTGAAGGAAAGCATGGACAGACAGCTAAAGGAAATTGGGGAAATGATAGGTGAATACAAAGACAATAGCAATGGAGATAATGGAAATTATGAAAAGAAATCAAACAGAACTGAAGACCGCAGGAACAGAAATTAAAATTTCTCCAGCAACAGCAGATTGGAATTGGCAGACTAAAAAAAATCAGGTAATAAGAAGATAAGAATACTGAATTATTAGTGTGAGGAGCAGAGAGATAAAAGGAAAAGGTTGAACAGAGCCTGAGGAACCTGTCTGACAAACTGTCTTTCAAAAATGAAGGAGAAAAAAATAAAGTTTTTTAAATGAAGGAGATTTGGAGATTTGGATTTTCTCTTTTATTTTTTTCTTGAAGTAATGAAAATGTTCTAGAGATGATGTGGTGATTAATGCACAGCTATGTGATCATGCTGTCGACCATTGATTGTACACTTTGGATGACTGTATGTTGTGTGAATATAGTGCAATAAAATTGCATTTAAAAAATGAAAGAAAAAAAAGAGCAAAAATTAGCTGTTCACCTGGAGAATCTAGAGAAAGAACAGCAAACTAACCCCAAAGCAAACAGAAGGAAAGAAATAATAAAGATTAGAGGAAAAGTAAATGAAATTGAGAAAATGAAAACAATAGAATCAATAAAACCACAAGTTGGTTCTTTGGGAAAATCAGTGAAATTGATGGAACCTTAGCTATGTGTACAAAAAAAAAAAAATGGAGAGGATACGAATAAATAAAATCAGAAATGTGAGAGGGGACATAACTACTGACCTTACAGAAATAAAGGAGATTATAAGAAGGTAATATGAGCAACTGTATCTTATAAACTAGACAATGTAGATGAAAGGTACAACTTACTAGAAAAGTGTAAACAACCAGCAATGACAAGAGAAGAAATACATGACCTCAATAAACCAATCACAAGTAAAGAGATTGAATCAGTCATCAAAAAGAAAAGTCCAGGACCGGATGGCTTCACATATGAACTCTACCAGCTATTCAAAAAAGAATTAGTACCAATTCTGCTCAAACTCTTCAAAAAAATTGAAGAGGAGGGAAAGCTTTCTCATTCCATGAAGTCAGTATCACCCTAATACCAAAACCAGACGAAGATACTACAAGAAAAGAAAATTACAGACCAATCTATTTAATAAATATAGTTGCAAAACTCCTCAACAAAATGCAACAAGTCAAAGCTAGCAGTACATTTTAATGACCAAATGGGATTTATTCCAAGTGTGTAAGGCTGTTTCAACACAAGAAAAAGCAATGTAATAAACCATATTAATAAATCAAGGGGGGAAAACACACAATCATCTCAAATGATGCAGGCAAGGCATTTGACAAAATTCAACATCCTTTCTTGATGAAAACACTACAAAGAATAGGAGTAGAATGAAACTTCCTCAACATGATAAAGGAAATATATGAAAAACTTTCAGCTGACGACATTCTCAATGGGGAAAGACTGAAAACTTTCTAATATCAGGAAGAAGACAAAAATGCCCACTGCAGCCATTGTTATTCAACATTGTATTGGAAGTTCTAACTAGAGCAATTAGACAAGAAAATGATGTAAGAGATCCCCAAATTGAAAAGGAAGAAGTAAAATTTTCACTGTTTGCAGATGACATGACTACTACATGTAGAAAATACCAAAAAAATCTTCAGCAAAGCTGCTAGTGAATATAGCAGAGTGGTAGGGTACAAGAACAACATGAAAAAATCATAGTTACAATACACTAGTCATGAGGAATCTGAGGAAGAAAAAACTACATTTGCAAAAGCAACTCAAAGAATCAACTATTTAGAAATAAATTTGACCAAGGTCACAAAAGACTTATGCACAGAAAACTAGAAGACATTGCTAAAAGAAATCAAAGAAGACCTAAATAAATGGACATCCCTTGTTTGTGGATTGGAACATTAAATATAGTACAAAAATAAAATAAAAAATGAGAAAATATATAGTTACAGTGTCAGTTCTGCTTATATTTATGTATAGATTCAATGCAATATCAACTAAAATCCCAACAACTTACTTCACAGAAATAGAAAAAACAATAACCAAATTTATCTGGAAGGGCAGGGTGCCCCAAATAGTTAAAAATATCTTGAGTAAGAGGAATGAAGTGGGAAGTTTCACACTACCTGGCTTTAAGCATATTACAAAACTGCTGTAGTCAAAACAGCATGGTACAGGCATAAAGGTAGATATACTGACCAGTGGAATCAATTGAGTGTTCAGAAATAGACCCTCCAAAGGTGAGAGTTGCTTCTTTGAGAAAATTAATAAAACTGATGATCCCCTAGCTAGACTAACAAGGGAAAAAAGACAGAGGACATAAATGAATATAATCAGAAATGAGAGGGGGGTTACTACCACAGATCATTAAAAACTTTAAAAAATCATAAGAGAATATTATAAACAACTATATGCCAACAAACTAGATAACATAGATGAAATGGGCAAATTCCTAGAAACACACGTATTACCTACACTGACTCGAGAAGATATAGAAAATCTCAACAAACCAATTACAAGTAAAGAGATCTAATTAATCATCAAAAATCTTCCCACAAAAAAAAAACCCAGGACCTGATAGCTTCACAGGCTAATTTTATCAAAGTTTTCAAAATAAAAAACTTTTATCAAAGTTAGTTCTTTCAAAAAGAACTAAAACCAATCCTGCTCAAACTCTTTCAAAAAATTGAAGAAAAAGGGATGCTACTTAACTCATTTTATGAAGCTAATATTACTCTAATACCAAATTGGATAAAGACAAGAAAAAAAACTATAGACCAGTTCCCCTAATGAACATAGATAAAAAATTCTTAACAAAATACTAGTAGATTGTTTCCAACACCACATTAAAAGAGCTGTACATCATGATCAAGTAGGATTCATACCAGGAATGCAAGGGTGGTTCAGCATAAGAAAATCAGTCAACGTAATACAGCACATTATCAAATCAAAAGGGAAAAATCACATGATCATA
Source organism: Myrmecophaga tridactyla (assembly GCA_004026745.1). Taxonomy (NCBI): domain Eukaryota; kingdom Metazoa; phylum Chordata; class Mammalia; order Pilosa; family Myrmecophagidae; genus Myrmecophaga; species Myrmecophaga tridactyla. The sequence goes on from PVIY010057764.1 coordinate 11,885, forward strand.
TTGATTGATGCTGAAAAAGCATTTGACAAAATCCAACATCCTTTCCTGATAAAAACACTTCAAAAGTTAGGCATCCAAAAAAAAAAGGGAGAGCTATGATGGCTCAGCAGGCAGAATTCTCACCTGCCATGCTGGAGACCCAGGTTCGATTCTCAGTGCCTGCCCATGCAAAACAAAAAAACTTAGGCATCAAAGGAAACTTTCTCAATATCGTGAAGGGCATATACGAAAAACCCATAGCCAGCATCATAGTTTAATGGTGAGAAATTGAAAGCATTCCTGTTGAGATCAGGGATGAGACAAGGATGCCCATGTCACCACTATTATGCAACATTGTATTAGAAGTACTAGCTGGAGCAATTAGACAGGAGAAAGAAATAAAAGACATCCAAATAGGAAGGGAAGAAGTCAGACTTTCATTATTTTCAGATGACATGATCCTATACTTAGAAAACCCTGAGACATCTACAGTAAAACTACTTGAGCTAATTAATAAACAAATTCAACAAAGTGGTAGGATATAAGATGAATGTACAAAAATCAGTAATGTTTCTATACACAAGCAATGACCTATCTGAGATGACAACGAAGGAAAAACTTGCATTCAAATAGCAACCAGAAGAATTACGTATCTAGGAATAAGCCTAACCAGGGATGTCAAAGACTTATACACAGAAAATTACAAAAAATTGCTAAAAGAAAGAAAAAGTGACCTAAATAAATGGAAAGATATTCCATGATCATGGTTAGGAAGGTTGAATATTATCAAGATGTCAATTCTCCCCAAACTGATCTACAGATTCAATGAAATACCAATAAACATCCCAACAACCTACTTTGAAGACTTGGAAAAATT
>PVIY010057765.1:0-12740 GCA_004026745.1 Myrmecophaga tridactyla
TTCAGTCATTTGGTTGATGAAGCATTTCTCTAGGGACAGTGTTGAGGAGGGGTAACATCTTTGATGGCAGAAGATAATTATTTTTATATCCCACATGCTCAGATTGAATACCTGTTTATTTCCCCAGTGCATTTGTCCAGTAATCAGATCAAAACACATATCCAGGTGCGTCAGCTAGGGTTCTCTACAGAAACAGAATCAGCAGGAGATGGCTGTGAATCTTAGATTTATAAAGTGTCTCACCTAGCCATGGGAATGTAGAGTCCAAACTCTGTAGGGCAAGCTGCAAGCTGGCAGCTCCAATGAAGTCCTCAATGAACTCATGGGAGAGGCTGGCTGGTGAAGCAGGAAGAGTGATTGTATCTTCTGAATCCTCCTTAAAAGCCTTCCAGTGATTGATTAAGCATCACTCATTTCTGAAGACACTCCCATTAGTTGATTGCAAATGTAATCAGCTGTGGATGCAGCCAACGTGGTCATGATTGACGTCCATGAAATGTCCTCACCGCAACAGCCAGGCCAGCACTTGCCCAACCAGACAACCGGGCACCATCACCTGGCCAAGTTGACATGAACCTGACCTTGACAGCAGGCTTGAGATAAAAGCTGGGCAGTGTAGGAATTTGGAGAGGAAGAGGGGGATTAACTGCAAGGAGAATGCTCTTAAATTTATGTATTTATGGAAAAGTGGGTCCAGGGATGGGTTGTATATAAGAAGAATATATATATACGACAGAGGACGTAACTCAGAGAACTAAAATGTTAGCAGTCCACTGTAAAGAAGCCCCAGAATGAGCTTGAAAAAGAGATTTTAAAGAAGTTGGAGGAAAACAGGCATCCAAGGAGCTCCAGGAGGATTGAGATGCAAGAAAACAGCAAAGGACAATGTGTTCAATTCCTAGCTTTGAATGCAACCTTATTTGGAAATAGAGGTTTTTTTTTTTTTTTTTTTTTTTTTTTTTTTTTTTTTTTTTTTTTTTTTTTTTTTTTTTTTTTTTTTTTTTTTTTTTTTTTTTTTTTTTTTTTTGCAGACATTATCAAGTTAACATGAGACAATACCGGATTAGGTTAGGCCCTAAATCCAAAGACTGGTGTGTTTGTAAGAGAACAGAGAGGTGGATTTGGATACAGAGATGAGAGGAGTCAAAGGGCAGCAGGCGTGTGACAATGTAGGCAGAGATGGGAGTGGCTCAACTACAAGGTAAGAAATGTCAAAAATTTCTGGGACCCCTGGAAGCTTGGAAGACACAAGGAAGCATTCTTCCCTAGAGCCCGCAGAGCATGGCGCTGCTGGGAACTTGATTTCAGACTTGTAGCCCCCAAAACTGTCACAAGAATAAATTTGCACTGTTTTAGCTACTCTGATTGTGGTACTTTGTTATAGCAGACCTGGGAAACTATTTAATTACTCATGGCTACAGAAGAAATTACAGGGAAGAACATGTGAAAGAATCTCCAGACCTTACACAGGGCTGGGATTATTTCACTTTCTCAATAGCTGAAGCGCAGAACCTCTCACTACATGAGCATCAAATGAAGGGTAAGCTTTGGGGTAAGGCCAATTGAGCACGAGATGAAATATATTCTTGGTCTGACTAACAAAGTTCAAAATGAAACCTCAAAGGATAGAACCAGCTTCAGTGTTCTCAAATAATTTAATTATATCTCAGAAAATGCCTGAAATTATTTAAAGGAATACATTTAAAAATTCCAGCTACTACTAATGGAAAATTGACACGGCCTGATAGCTAATAGAAATCACTAGATACGCAAAAAAAAAAAAAAAGCATGAAAATATGCCATAAATTAAAGATGAAAAAATCAGCCAAAAGGAGGCCCAGAAATTACATTTGTGATAGGATTTGTAGATCAGAACATGGCCACAGCTAATATAAATATAATCCTTATGTGCAAGAAGGGAGAGAAAAGCGTGCCATGTTACAGACAGACAAGAAATAGTATAACTTTAAAGAGATCAAAATTGGGGTGGCCCATGGTGGCTCAGCAGGTAAGAATGCTTGCCTGCCATGCCCGAGGACCTGGGTTCCATTCCCGGAGCCTGCACATGTTAAAAAAAAAAAGATCAAAATTGAATTTGTATCTGGAAAAATATACCAGTGGGTGCAGGATGGATTAGAAACCAAGACCTGGCACTGGGTATTCTCAGATTCTCTTTTCTTTAAGGATAATCTCTCCCATTAGCCTCCCAAATATACAAATTTGGGGCATTTAGAGCTGATCTACTTTGCACATCTGGAAAACTGCCCAGCATCCACTAGCCATAGATAAGAGAAAACCCTGTAGTCAGAGACCCTCAGCCACTTCTGGTCCTCAGGGTTTTCTGACCCAGAGACTCCTCACCATGCTGACTGAAGTGACTCTTCTAGACACATAATTCCCCTTTGGGGCTCCCCTCTTCCCCAGGAGTTTCCTGAACCCTACTTTCCCTCTGGGTGGCTCCCTTGTACCACAGCCTTTGAAAGTTCACCTGCTGTGAGATTTCCCCTCCCACCCAACCTGCCAAGCCAGTGCCTCAAGAAATAATTTGTGTATTTTTGCCATCTACTGGTCATTCTTTTTGTTGATCAGCTCTGAAATCCTCATGTCCAAGGTCTCAATCACAAAAAGAGAAGAAAATCACCCGATCAAATCTGAGCCAGAATTGAAACAGATACATTCAGATATTCGAAGTTAGATATAGTTACAGAAGATATCAAAAGAGGCCCAAATTCACCTTTTATAATGAAAACTGCAGCACTTGAGATGAAAACAAAAAAGATACACTTGATGAATGAAACAGCAGATTTGACCTTTCAGAAGAGATTAGGGAGGTAGAGGACATGGCATTAAAAATGTGAAGCACAGAGAGAGGAAACATTAGAACTGAACAGAGCAAGAGTGAGATGTGGGATAACTTCAAGTAGCCTAATAAATGGATTTAGAGTTCCCAAAGGACAGAAGAAAGGGAAGGCAAGAGAGAGTGGAGCAAACAAAATATTTGAAAAATGAATGACTGGAAAATATCCAAACTTGATGAAAAATATACACTCACACATATAAGAAATTCACTGTACCCCAGCATAAGAAATATGAAGAAATCCACACAAAGTAGCATTTTAACCAAATTACTAAAGAGAAAATCTTAAAAGCAATCAGCAGAAAAAGAAATTGTACCTACAGAGGAACAAAGGTAAGAATTATTGTGGTTACCTGTTGGAAAGAATGCAGGTGAGAAGACAGGGGAGCAACATCTTAAAGTACTGAGAGAAAAAATTAGCCTAGTATTTTATATCCAGTGAAAATCTTTCAAACATTGAGGCAAATTAAAGGGTTATGCAGACATAAAAAAATATTAAAGAACTCAGCATGAGCAAGCCCACACTGTAGGAAATGTTAAAGGAAGTGCCCCAGAAAAAAGAAAATGACAGCAGATTAAAATCTTGTTCTACATAGTGGAATGAAGACCCTGGAAATAGTGATGGTGTTGGTAAATATAGAAGTTGTTGTCAACATTTACACATCCTTAAAGATCATTGTTAAAATTCAAAGAATAACAGTGTATTGTGGGTTTCTGGTGAAAGGCGAGGTAAAATGATAGCAATGGCACAAGCTCTGGGGGAGGGAAATGAAGGTATAATGCTGTGAAGTCCTTACACTACACATAAAATAGTGTAGCCAGTTGACACTGAAAGTGCAGTGTGCTCACATTAACAAGTGTACAATACAGCTTAAAGCATCCACTACAATTGGATCATAGACTCAAATGTACAACATGATGCTATAAAAGTTCAGAGGTGAGGAGGAAGTGGTGCCTGACCTGATGGAGTCTGGAGGGGTCGCAGGGAAAACCTGGAAGCCCACCAGACCACCTGGGGATGAGGGACACACTGTTCCTTCCCTGGAGTTGCCGGTTACAGAGTGAAACCATTTCTCAAGAAACAGGATTGAGGGAAACAACACAATGGAAAATATAGATAATGGATTTCCTTTTGCGCATATTGATGTGGAAACTGGATTTTCCAGAGGAAACTATACTGGGTTTTATTCATAGAGGCTGGTGAGAAGGGCAAGGCTGCGGGAAAAGGGGAGGCAGGGATGAGCTGCGATGATGCTTCCTGAAGACACACAGGGGTGCACAGAGAGGCCAAGGAGGAGGCAGTGGAGCGGTCAGCAGGAGAAGACGCAGAGAGGACGATGCCGAAGGAATTCCATCCTGGCACTTTCCATGGATGTGGTTCCATCCCAACAACACCAAAAACAGGCATTTTGAGGGGACAGGGACTTGGAGAGACTGACGGGCTGGGAAGAAGTAAGAGTGGGACCTGATGCTCTGGTCTGGAATTCGTTCATCCCTGAGCATGGCTGGAAAAAGGATCTAGTTGAGATTGTAGAAATAGTAGAGTTCAAAGTACTGACAACAGATAGCTTTTTAAGGAACGACAGAAAGTATGTGATGTGCTTCTAAATTCTTCTTGAAAACTCCACACTTTGCAGGGGTGTAGCTCAGTGGTAAAGTGCATGCTTTGAGTGCAGGACGCCCTAGGTTCAGTCCCTGGTACCTCCACAGGGAGTTCAGGATTTTCAATCCAAACAGACGGTTTAGCAGACATGCTCCAGTTTTTCATTTCCAATCATTATTGCTGCGATAGCTGAAAAAAAACTAGAAAAGTTCAGACTTGCTCAATATCCACCAAGTGCTACGAAATTACCCAGAGTTTTTTGTTTTGTTTTGTTTTGTTTTTTACCTAGTCTCCCATTTGGCACACTTCGTATACTTTTTGGTATTTTTTGCAGCACCTTTTGTATCTTGGCAGTTTGTGTAGTCTGAGGGAAGGAAATTGCAGGAAAAACAACTGGAGACAGAGCGCATATGCCAGCCTAGGGCTCTGGTGGTGGTAGAATGGAACAGGCTGTCGGGTAACCTGTCAGTTACTGAATGCAGAGTGCACTAACTGGAATGGGACATCGGAAGGGGAGCTTTCAGTCTTGCATTCAGTTATCCTCATCGTGCCTTCACTGCATAAAAATAAATGATTTCAGGCTGGATTTTTTGAAATTGTTAATTACACTTTGTCTTATGAAATTTTAGGTTTTAGAATATCAGAAATCAGGGATAATGAGTTATAAAAGATTTCCTGAAGTATAGAGGAAACACGAAAGTGGAGAAATTATCAGTGCTGCTGAAAGCAGATGTGTGGGTGACAAGTCTCATCCAGGAGAGCTCTAGACCCCAGCTCAGAGACTCACCCCAGGATTTGAAATGTCCTCAATTTATGTCAAACTGGATTTTCCCTCCTGCTTCAAGTCACCTGAGCACAAACACCCTCCTCCACTCACCCCTCAAGTCCATTTTCTAGAGAGGAAAGGCGAGGAGATCAGAATTCTGTGCCTTCATTCTCCTGTACCTTCACCAGCAAACGCGTGTGCTCAGCCTTGTAAACCTTGAAATGAAAACGTGCCCTACACTTTCCACCAGTATCTGATGGAGGATCTTGGATGAAGAAGCAGCATAAGGCTTTGGGTGTCGGGGTGGAGACGCTGGCTCTGTGCACAGAGCATGAAAGCCTCCCAGTGAGAGAAGGGCCATCACAGCTGCAATTTCAGGTCAATCCAACCCTACCTTCTTTGTCTTATCCAGGACCCCCTCACACTTTCCAATTCACTGGGGGCCCCCTTGGAAATTTCCTGGGCTCCTTGGCTTTAGTCTTTCAAATATCTATGTCTCTGGCTACCTATAACAACCTTTATGTTATGAAAGGGGGTTCTCAGAGGTAGGACATGCAACATAATGTGTTTGTATTTTCCAATAACCCCCAAGTCTTCCAACTTTGTCAGCAACTTTGCACATACCTGCACGGGCTCTCTCCGCTGTGCCTTCACTATCTTTCCCCAAGGCTGGCTCCATGGGAGGTTGTGCCCAGAAAGACAAACATTAAGAAGCAGTTGCCTTTGCTGGCACACGTGCAGATCCCATCGTGGTCCTGCGCCCCTCTGTGCCCACTGTAAAGCCTGCCTCCCCTCTGACCAGGGTGGAGCCCTGACTTCCTTTCCCAACCCATCGCCATGAGGAAGAGTCTCTTCCCATCCCTCAGTCCCCTAATAAATTTCATGTCTCAGTGTATGCCTAGCGGTTCTTGGCCTTTGGGCTGGACAGGCTCCTGTGGGGTGGAGCAGATGGTGGACAGCTCTGCTGGGCCCCCCGACCTGGCTCCATGTCCTGCCGTTGAACTCACCCTGTTCCCTCCTCTCAGTTTCATGGAGTTGTGAAGGTCAGTTTAACCTGGAACAGTGTGTGGACACAGTCCTCATGCGAGGGGCAGACAGGAGGGTGTGCCACGGAACTGCCCTTCCATGGTGTGGCTGGGTGAGCAACGGGAGCTACTGGACAGTGACTCGGGCTGGTGCTGGGCCCACGTGGTGGCAGGTCCACTTCCCCACTGGGCTAAGCCGGGGGCCTCCCTCTGGACAGAGGGTCACTCCATTTGGTCAGTATTGCTGGAGGTGTGTGTAGGAAAGGTGAGGTTTTTCTGAGGTTTTCTGAGAAAAGGCGACTGGCTGTGACCCGTTTGCTATCGAGTGGACTCTGGAGCAGGTTGACAGGCCTGGGAAAGTCACAGCATTCAGACTGAGTCTCTCGGAGTCACTCCCCCACCCCTTTCCAACGAGGCCCGGGAGAGTCCAGTTACTGAGTGTGCAAACAGAGGATTTAACCTCGGGCTTTGTCCACCAGAAAACAAAAGCAAAGAGCATGTTTTATAAGAATTCCTAAGTTCTGCCCTTTCCCTGGGGGAGCAGCTCAGTGGTAGAGCGCGTGCTTCGCATGCACGAGGTCCCGGGTTCAATCCCCGGCTCCTCCACCGGGAACCTTTCCTCCTTTTCCCCCCAACGACTAGGAAATGGAATAACCCTACCGGTTTTTCATACACCATATCACCATTTCCACATACACACATATATATACACACACACAGCAAATGAACCGCTTTTTTTTAATTGATAAAACAACACACAAAGACAATCATTCTTAACATACAAACATTCCGTATTTGGTATACAATCGATGGCTCACAACATCATCACAGATTTCTGTATTCATCACCGTGATCTTTTTTTAAAAACATTTGCATCACTCCAGAAAAAGAGATAAAAATGAAAGAAAAGAAAACTAATACATACCATACCCCTCACTCCTCCCTCTTGTTGACCACTAGCATTCCTATCTACCCAACTTATTTTAACCTCTGCTTCCCCTATAATATTTTATCCATATTTTCCACTCATCTGTTCATACCCTAGATAAAAGGAGCATTAGACACAAGGTTTTCACTATCACACAGTCACACCGTAAAAGCTATATCATTATACACTCATCTTCAAGAAACCAGGCTACTGGAACACTGCTCTACAGTTTCAGGTACTTCCCTCCAGCCTCTCCAATACACCATAAACTAAAAAGGGGATATCTATAGAATGCATCAGAATAACTTCCATGATAATCTCTCAACTCTGAAATCTCTCAGTCACTGACACTTTATTTTGTCTCATTTCTCTCTTCCCCCTTTTGGTCAAGAAGCTTTTCTCAATCCCATGATGCCAGGTCCCATCACATTCTGGGATTTCTGTCCCACGTTGTCAGGGAGACTCACACCCCTGGGAGTCATGTCCCACATAGAGAGGGAGGGCAGTGAGCTCATCTGCTGTGTTGGCTGGAGAGAGAGGCCACATCTAAGCAACAAAAAAGGTTCTCTGGGGGTGACTTTAGGCCTAATTTTAAATAGGCTTAGCCTATCCTCTACAGGAATAAGTTTCATAGGGACGAACCCCAAGATCAGGGACTTGGCCTATTGATTTGGTTGTCCCTGCTGCTTGTGAGAATATAAAAAATTCTCCAGATGGGGAAGTTGGATATTTCGCCCTTTTTCCCTATGCCCCCAAGGGAGCTTTGCCATTACTTCTTTATTCACTGTTCAAATCATTCTGGGATGTATTGGGGCATCACACTAACCTGGACAAACTAACAAAATCTCATGCCCTATTCAAGGTTCCATGTACTTATGGTGTTAACTAAACTGATCATGCAAGTTAAATTAGGAAATGCATGACCCAAAATATAAATTTTGCACCAAGTAAACACCTCTCCCTTTAGTCTCACACAAAAATTGAAGTTTTAAAACTTGGATGATATGATCCTTTACCCTGTATTCTGATATACCTTAGTCTTATCCAGATCAGCTTCATTCATGTCTCTACTCAATGTCTGATCATTTTTTAACTTTTTAAACAGTACCTGTATGATACTGCTTACTTTCATAGTTTCAGAGCTCTAACTCTGAATCTCAGGTGTCACATAATACCAGAAGTTTCTGGAAACTACCAGGTTATATACAAATAGCTCAGCATCTCAGAATTTAGAATCAACAGTTACACCTCTTGAATAGATGTGACTGCTTTCTGGTAACTTTGGCAGGCTAGAACACAGTGCTTAGGGTTCATTCATCTAGTTGCATGTCTCACAATTTCATTCCTTCTTGCAACAGCTTAGTAGTCCACTGTTCTCCCTTCCATTCCTCAGTCTTCGTACCCTTAGTCTTTCTGCATTCATTGTGAATCATGAATACTACTCTCATAAACACCAGTGTGTAAATGTCCATTCCTGTCCCTGCACTCAGTTCCTCCAGGTATATAATGAGCAGTGGGGTTGCAGGATCCTATGGCAACCTCATCCCTAGCCTCCTGTGGAACCACCACACTGTCCTCCAAGGGGCTGCACCTCTCATTTCCTTACCATCATTGAATAAGTACATCTCTCCGCAGTCTCTCTAACACTTCTCTCAGTTCACTATTGAACAGTTTCATTAAAAAATCACACATCATACAATCCAGCCTAATTGTATAGACATGCCATACTCTATCTGAAGACATTTCCTTTTCTTCCACACAGAACCCATACCCTTTTCCCAATCCCCTTGCCTGTTGACATTCAGTTTTGTTACATTCAGTGGAAGCATATTACAGTGTTACTGATGATACTAGATCCTAGCTTACACTGATTGCATTTTTTTCCATATACCATCTATTTTCAAAACCTTGCAACACTGACATTCATTTGTTCTCCCTCATACAAAAACATTTTTGAATCTGTATATTTAATCACTATCATTGTACACTCTAGGCTTTCCTACATTACACCATGTCAGTCTTTATCCTCTATCTTTCCTTCTGGCTTCATATGTACCCCCAGCCTTCTCCCTCAATCATACTCACATTCAGCTTCATTCAGTGTTCTTATATTATTGTGCTACAATCAGGTAGTATTGTGCTATTTATTTCTGAATTTTTACAATCAGTCCTTTTGCACAATCTGTATTCCTTCAGCACCAATTGCCCAATCTCTGCCCTATTTCTATCTCCTGATAACTTGTGTTCTTAACTTCAATTCTCCAAGCTCACTCATTAATGTTAGCTCATATTAGTGAGACCATACAGTATTTGTCTTTTATTTCCGCATAATGTCCTCAAGGTCCATTCACATTGTTACATGTTTCATGACTACTCTGTCTTACAGCTGTGTAATATTCCATTGTGTGTATATACCACAGTTTGTTTAGCCACTCATCCTTTCATGGACATTTGGGCTGTTTCCATCTCCTGGTAATCATAAATAATGCTGCTATAAACATTGGTGTACAAGTGTCCATTTCTGTCCTTGCCCTCAGGTCCTCTGAGTAGATACCTAGCAATGGGATTGCTGAACCATATGGCAATTCTATACTTAGCTTCCTTAGAAACTGCCAAACTGCCTTCCACAGCGGTTGTACCATTTGACATTCCCACCAACAGTGGATACGTGTGCCTCTTTCTCTACACCCTCTCCAGCACTGTTGTTTTCTGTTTGTTTGTTTGTTTTTATAATGGCCATTCTAGATGACATCTCATTGTGGTTTTGATTTGCATTTCTCCAATAACCAGTGAAGTTGAGCATCTTTTCATGTACCTTTTAGCCATTTGTATTACCTCTTCTGAGAAATGTCTGTTCATGTCTTTTGTCCATTTTTTAATTGGGCTGTTTGTCTTTTTGTGGTTGGGTTGAAAAATTTCTTTATATATTCTAGATACTAAACCCTTATCTGATATGTTGTTCCCAAATATTGTCTACCATTGTGTAGGCTGCCTTTTTACTTTCTTGACAAAGTTCTTTGATGCACAAAAGTATTTAATCTTGAGGAGTTCCCATTTATCAATTTCTTTCTTCAATGTTCATGCTTTGGTTGTAAGATCTAGAAAACCACCTCCTATTATAAGTTTTATAAGATATTTCCCTACATTTTCTTCCAAAAGTTTTATTTTCTTAGCTCTAATGTTTAGGTCTTTGATGAATTTTTAGTTAATTTTTGTATAGTGTGTGAAATATGGATATTTCTTCACTCTTTTGCATATGGATATCCAGTTCTCCAAGCCCATTTGTTGAAGAGGCTGCTCTGTCTCAGATGAGTTGGCTTGACTGCCTTATCAAAGATCAATTGTCTATAGATGAAAAAGTTTGTATCTGACATTCAGTTTTGTTACATTCAGTGGAAGCATATTACAATGTTACTGATGATACTAGATCCTAGCTTACACTGATTACATCTATAAACGTTGTCTATAGATGAAAAAGTTTGTATCTATTCTATTCCATTGGTCAGTATATCTATCTTTACACCAGTTCCATGCTCTCTTGACCACTGAAGCTTCATAATATGTTTTAAAGTTAGGTAGTGTGAGACCTCCCACTTCAGTTTCCTTTCTCAAGATATATTTTAGCTATTCAAGCACCCACCCTTCCAAGTAAATTTGGTTGTTGGTGTTCTATTTCTGCAAAGAGAGTTTTTTGCAATTTTAATTGATATTGCATTGAATCTATAAGTCAATTTGGGTACAACTGACATCTTAACTATATTTAGTCTTCCAATCCCTGAAAATGGTATGTCCTTCCATTTATTTAGGTCTTCTATGATTTCTTTCAACAATTTCTTCTAGTTTTATGTGTTTAAATCTTTAATATCCTCAGTTAAATTTATTCCTAAATATTTTATTCTTTTGGTTGCTATTGTAAATGGAATTTTTTTCTTGATTTCCTCCTCAGATTGCTCACTACCAGTGTATAGAAACACTACTGATTTGGGAGTGTTGATCTTGTTTTCTGCCATCTTGCTGTACTCATTTTTGGAATTTTTAATGTATAGTATCATATCATCTGCAAACAATGAGGGTTTTACTTCTTCCTTTCCAATTTGGATGCTTTTTACTTCTTTTTCTTGTCTAATTGCTCTGGCTAGAACTTCCAGAACAATGTTGAATAACAGTGGTGACAGTGGACATCCATGTCTTGCTCCTGATCTTAGGGGGAAAGCTTTCAGTCTTTCCCCATTGAAGATGATGTTAGCTGTGGGTTTTTCATATATGCCATTTATCACGTTGAGGAAGTTCCATTCTATTCCTATCCTTTGAAGTGTTTTCATCAAGAAAGGATGTTGAATTTTGTCAAAAGCCTTTTCTGCATCAATTGAGATAATTATGTGGCTTTTCTGCTTTGATTTGTTGATATCATGTATTTCATTAATTGATATTCTTATGCTGAACCATCCTTGCACACCTGGAATAAATCCTACTTGATCATTGTGTATAATTCTTTTAATGTGCTGCTGCATTCTGTTTGCAAGAATTTTGTTGAGGATTTTTGCATCTATATTCATTAGAGAGATTTGTCTGTAAATTTTCTTTTCTTGTGGTATCTTTGTCTGACTTAGGTATGAGGGAGATGTTGGCTTCATAGAATGAATAAGGTAGATTTTCCTCCTCTTCAATTTTTTTCACTTGTTTTAGCAGGTTTGGTACTAATTCTTTCTTGAACGCTTAGTAGAATTCACATGTGAAGCCATCTGGTCCTGGACCTTTCTTTTTTGTAAGCTTCTTGATGACTCATTCAATTTCTTTACTCGTGATTGGTTTGATCTGGTCGTCTATTTCTTCTTGAGTCAATGTTGGTTGTTCATGCCTTTCTAGGAAGTTGTCCATTTCATCTATGTTGTCTAGTTTATTAGCATATAGTTGCTCATAGTATCTTCTCATTACCTCCTTTATTTCTGCGGGGTCAGTGGTTATGTCTCCTCTTCCATTTCTGATTTTATGTATTTACATCCTCTTTTTCCTTTTGTCAACCTTGCTAAGGGTCCATCCATTTTATTGATTTTCTCAAAGAACCAACTTCTGGTTTTGTTGATTTTCTTGATTGTTTTCATGTTCTCAATTTCATTTCTCTCTGCTCTAATCTTCATTATTTCTTTCCTTTTGTTTATTTTGGGGTTTGTTTGCTGTGCTTTCTCTAGTGAGAAATTAACTGCTCCCAGTGAACAGTTAATTCCTTGATTTTTGCTCTTTTCTTTTTTAATATAAGCATTTAAGGCAATAAATTTTGCTCTTAAAACTGCCTTTGGTGAATCCCATAAATTTTGATATGTTGTGTTTTCATTTGTCTCAAGATATTTACTGATTTCTCTTTTTTTGTAACAAATAAACATTTTTTGCTTTAGTCTCACACAGAAGGTGACATTTTAAAATATTAATTACCATCTATTTTCAGTACCCTGCAATAATGACATTCCTTTGTTCTTCCTCATGCAAAAACATTTTTAAAATTGTACCTTGTACATTTCACTATTATTATACACTCTAGGCATTCCTAGATTATACCATCTCAA
>PVIY010057766.1:0-12737 GCA_004026745.1 Myrmecophaga tridactyla
AAATGTTCCTCCCTCTAATGGATCATTGCTGTTAGCATCACACATGCTAAAACATCTCCTGTCTCAAGAATCCCCACCACTGGCCCCACCCATGTGCCTGCATTTCTTTATAGCAAAACTCCTTGAAAGCATCTTCTGTCCTCACTTCCTCCATCTCGTTCTCTCTTGAATCAGTCCTCATCAGCATTTGTCTCCACCACCCAACCAACCATTTTTTGTCGGGGTTACTAATGACGTTCATGCTGCTAAATCCAATGGTCAATTCTCAGTCCTCACCTACCTGACCGAGCTCTCAGGCCATTTTACACAACTTATCCTCCTACACGGAACATTTTGCTTCACATGAGTCTACAACATGCCACACTCTGTTCTTCTTTATTAACCTAATCTTTAAATGTTGGAATGTCCCCTGGCTCAGTCCTTCTATCTGCCTTCTATATATACTCCTCTCTGAGAGATTTCAGTCAGTCTTATGGCTATAACCTCACATATAACCTAACTCCTCAGATCTATATCTGTAAACTGGACCATTTCCCTGGACTTCAAACTTGTAAATCTAACTGCCTACTTCTCACATCCACTTGGCTGTCTAATAGAACTCTCAAGCACATCATTTGCAAAAATAAACTGATTGTCCATTTTCCTCTACCCTTAACCTTCTCTTCCCACAGTCTTCTTTATCAGAGTAAATACCACTTTTTACCTTCCTGTTAATCCAGTAAAGAATCTTGGAGCCATTCTTTACTTGCTCTTTTTCTTTCCTCTCCATCTAATGCATTAGCAAAGCCTACCAACTCTGTCTTCAAAATATATCCTGATTCTGACACTTTTCATCATTTCCACTCTTACCTCCCTCATTTAAGCCACCAACATTTCTTGCCTGTTTAATTGGAGTAACTACCTTCTCAACTGGAAATCCTGCTTGCACTCATTGCCTCCTCTTTTCTATCTGTTCTCCAGAGATAGAAATACAAACCAGATCATGTTACTCTACTACTCAAAGCATTCCTGCTCAAAGGCTTTCCATCTCACTGAAAGCAAAAACCCAATTCCTTTGCCTGTTTTGCAAAGTCCTACCTTAGCAGTCCTTCCCCCTATTTCATCCCTTGCCTTCTTCTCTCTTGCTCACCCCACATAACCCACTACCCTCCTGGAAGTTTTTGAGCATGTCAAACAAGTTTTCACTTCAAGGCCTTTGCCCTGTGTTCCCTTTGTCTGGAATGCTCTTTATCCAGCCGTTCTGCATGGTTCACTCCTCCCTTTCTTCAGGTCTCTGCTCAATCTCACCTCTTACTGGAGTCCCCCTAGTCAGCTTACTATAAGTCACAATGCCCCATTTTATTCCTAGGAACTCCTTATCTCTCTTACTCTGCTTAACTTTTCTCTACAGTACTTACTGCCCTCTGATATACATTTTTTTCTTGTGTTATGTATTGTTTCTTTCCTCCCACTGAAATGTAAGTTTCATGAAGGCAGAGACTTTGCTGGTTTTGTTTAATAATGTGTTCTCAGGGCTGAGAACAGTGTCCATGATAGATAATTAAAATTATTAAATGTATGAATGAATGAATCAAGGAATGAACAAAGGACTCTGGGAACATAAAGGACCACGTAATTATTTCTGCCTGGAGGGTGCTATGAAGGCTTCCAAGAGGAGATGTTGGGTGAGTCGAATTTTCAAGGTGGCAAAGGAGATGAGGTAAGGGTACCTCTTTGGTGGTATATGGTAAGAAATGATAAAGAAAGTTGTGATATGGGCTGGGGCGAGATGATAATGGACAGTGAGACAAGACCCATTTTCTAGGAGGCAATGGAAGCCTTCATATTCTCAATAAAATGAGATGACATGATTTATATTTCAGAAGGTCACCCTGGTGGTAGTGTGGAAGATTGAGGGGACAAAACTACGTAGAGAAGAGTGGGAATCTGGAGGCTGGGAATCCAATTAGGAGACCAGCACAATTTCCAGGAAAAATATATTAAAAACTTGAAGTAAAGCACAATTTTTGCTGAAATATATGCTAAAAGTAGCTCGATTTAAGGGTAAAAAGCTACAGTCCCAACTATCACAGTTACCTTCTTGAGGTGTCAAAGCACAGGTCAAAGCCCGGGGTACCTTGTTAATCTGCCCTGCAGGAAGGCACATCTGGAATAGGGTCATGGTTTTTGGCATGCTCATTTCTTCCAAACTGGTGTGTAGTTAGTTAGAGGTAGGGTTTGGAGAGAGAGATCATCCCTCATGTTTATTTTATATTTTATATCATGTATCTACACTAGATAGTGGAGTGGATGGATCCTTAGGCTGACCCAATATGGTACTTTGTAGATTCTTGGGAACTCTCTATATTCTCATGCTTCATGTTCCTAAATTATAACTTGGCCAATTTACAGTTCTTTGCTCAGTGTCCTGTCAATATTTTTTATATTCACAGCGGATTGCCACACAACTGATATGATCACTCATCTGTCTTGATGATTGATGCCAATTACCAGCATTGAACTGATCTGTGGCATGGATGATGGATGGAAAGGAGGTGGGTGGATAGATGGAGAAGTGGGTGGATGGGGGAGTGAAGAGGTAGAAAGGTGGGTGGGAAGATGGATTTAAAAACAAAAAACAATATAGAGAACTGATGTATGGTAATCTGCACTGATCCCTAAAGTGGCTGAAATTGCTGGGCCAGCTTGTAAACAGTCCTGGTCATTTTCAAAAACTCACTTAGCGTTTCAAATCTTTGCATCTTTTATTGGGATGAAAAGAATTATGTTGTAGCCCTCTGTATATCTCTACCAAGAAAAGTAAGTTTTATGAAAAAGAAAACAGCTAATAACATTCAAAAGTCTTTCCAAAGATTCTAATTGTGAAGACAATGTCTCATTCAAAACTCTGTATAGGATGTTAAACTTTTACCAGCAAAAAGAAAAAGAAAAAGAAAAAAGCAAGGTCCGGAGAGGAGGGTTATTTTGTTTTCCCAAGATGGTAAAGCTGAAATTCATATCAACACATTTGAGTTGTTGATATAAACTCATTATCTCCTGTGGTTCACCTATGGTAAAATGATGACCAGGGTTGGTATAGAGGTGACATATATGTCCCCCCATTCGCCATCTTTTTTTTACTTGTTCCGAGTTTCCTTGAAGTCAGTGCCAGACTTTCTTCCACTTTACCCTGACCATATCAAAGACCACCTTCAACCCTCCTTTTTATTTTCATGCCGAGAGCTTTTTCTTTAACTTCCTGCTTGTGACAGTTTTTTCCCCTGTTAACAAAGGGGAAGTTGTTCAGCGGTTAGTGCTGTTAGTGACTTTGCTGGGGGACCGTGTCCCTAGACCTCCTAACTGCCTTCTCTCTCCTTGGGTTGCTTTGGCTAGCTTATTTTCATTTTTGCTTGACTTAGAGAAACTGGCAACTCAGGATCACATACGGTTGTTTTGTCTTCTTTCCATTTTTCCTTTTATTCATGCAAAATATCTTACTCACAGAAGAAAGATTTTAAAGCCAGGTGATGTCTTACCCAGCCCCTTCCTTTTCTTGGGCTATCATTCCTATTGATGCTGGAAACACTGGAAACCAAACGCACTTCTGGAACTGCGATATGCCTATCAGTCCAGCTGAGGGAGGGGAAAACCTGCCTCAGTGCTCCCTGCGGAGAAGAGGGCAGGGTTTCAAAGGATCCATCAGCTCTTGGGAAATCTTTCTCTTGAAAATATTCACGATATACAGGCAATACTAAAGACCCAGCTACTTCCCACATGGGTTAGTTAAACCTAGTTCTCTGCAGTCTGGGACCTAAGTGGGCTTTACTATTGACTCCGTGCTCTCGGCAACCCTGCATCTTGCATCCTCCTTCATGCTTCCTCTGTCACCATGTCAGTGTTTTCTACCATTTCATTGATGTGTAGCTTTTAGACTGCTAACAAATCAATCCTTATGCCTTTGTACCTTTTTGACCCTCATGACCCCCTATTAATTTATTTTCTTCTAAATCATTAGGTAGTATCGATAAATAGTATGCTGGTCTATCCTTCACTTTAGCTCTTTCAGTTGGGAAGTCTAGTCAACTGCTCCAATAATGACATAGTCCAAGAAGGGATTACTGGGATTTGTGAGTCAAAGTTAAGCCCATTTTAGGTTTTAAAGTTTTTATGTATTCCAGTGTCTTTCTCATTCAGGGGTAAAAGAGCTATTGCCTGGTTAATTATCATCATGAAGACGAGGGAGAACAGGTGAGTTTCGCCTCAAATTCTAACCTCACCTCAAGTGCTGTGTGGAGCTTGGAGGAAATTGGCACAGCTTTGTTGCTGGCTCTTGCCATCTTCGACATAGACAAATTGCTAGTCCAGACTCCAAAGTTCGTCTTCGGTTATTCTTTTTCAGTCACATCAACCCAGAGGAGTGAACCCTTTGAATTGTATTCCCACGTATGTCAGTAGTCCTCATGCACTTTTTTTTTTCTGCCTGTAGTTTATCTTGGACCCATATATAAACATGCATGTTTTCCATAGGGAAAATGTGCCTGAATTCAATGGAAAGATTGGTGTTGAGCTGTAAGTGAAGCATGCTTTCCTTTTTTTTCTAGGTGGTCTGGGAATCAAACCTGGGTCTCCCTCATGGAGGGCCAGCATTCTGCCACTGAACCACACATTCACCCATGCTTTACTTTTTATTAGGTATAAAGGTGTGTTGTTAATTCATATCTGAAAAATGATATAGAAACAGTTTATAAACACCAATCTTACAGAAGGCCAGACCGAGGACCATGGGACATTCCCAAATTCATCTGCCTGGACAATTACAATTTATATAGGAAAAAAATGCATGGGTAGCAGGACTAAAGAAATGCTCTTTACTACCCAAATGGTGGGAAACTGAGATTATTCTGCCAAGAGGTGTTCACCAGAGACCCAGATTATAAAAAGACTTAATATGTTTTTATCAGGTCTTTAAAAGTTCTCAGTGGTATTTCTGAGTCCATAATATACAATCTGTATTTCTCTCTTTCTAATTGCCTATCTCATGTTTTCCTTCCTGCAAGACAACAATAAAATATGAATGTGGTTATGTTTAGGTACCACAAAGAATATCCCAAGCTTCTCCAAATTTGTTTAGAGGAATTCAATTATTTTTCCAATTAAGTCAATGAGCACTTGTCATGGGACATTCCCTAAAAATATTTTAAGAAGGTCTTATTTATGAAATTGGCATTTTTATCATCGGGGGAGTTTTGATGTCTTACACGAAATTTAAGGATTCTTTCCTATAGGGATAACAGTTTAAAACCTTACGAGGAATGGTGAAAACATAGCAACTGAAGAAAGAAATCTCCTTTCTGTTGAGATTGGCTAGAGGATCTGAAATTAATTCATTTTCTTTTCCCTCAGAATCTCATTTTGGTAAGGGAATATAGCATTTTACCAACATTTCTATGATGAAAAATACTCATTTATAATAAAATGTGGAATATGTAAAAAGTATAGAGAAGAAAGAAAAAATCACATATGATTTCTTCACCCTGAGACAAAATAAATTAGCAATTGGTTTATTGCATATTAGTTCCTTACCTCTGTCTATTGCTTTGAAATCTTCTATTTTGCATAAGAAAGGATAAGAGTTGTTAATAAAATCAATGCATTGAATTAATGATTCCTGCTCTAACAAACCTATCACTTTTTTAACATAAAAGGGTATCCTTGGAAAGTCCTGACTGCCCTACGCCAGTGCCAATCTTTTTTTTTTTTAATATATTTTTACTGGCAAATCTTCACAGACATACAGTTCATATGTGGTGTACAATTAGTGGCTCATAATATCATCACATAGTTGTGTATTCATCACCATGATAATATTTAGAACATTTGCATCACTCCAGAAAAAGAAATAAAAAGAAAAAATTCATTTTTCCCATACCTCTTACCCCTCCCTCTCATTGACCACTTGCAAACCAGTAATTTCTTCAGCTTTCTCAATAACCAAATAGCATCTTATGACCTTCTGTGGCACATAAATTGTAACATTATTGAAGAGGATGATTATTCCAATAAGAGCCAGTATTCGTTGTGTGCTTACTATGTGTCAAGCTGTCGAAGTCTTACAAAAACAAATGAGGAAGGGCGGCTGCCTTGGCTCAGCAGCCAGAGCTGCGACCTGCCGTGCTGGAGGTCTGGAGTTCGATCCCTGGTGCCTCCTGCCCATATGCAAATTTAAAAAAAACAAAAAAAACAAATGAGGAAGACACTTTATAAATGACATCTCAATTTCCTGGCTACAAAGAGATTATGAAACTTTGTCAGAGTCATACAGCTGGTAAGCAGAGGCTTTGGGATTTGAATGTAGCTAATCTGGCTTCAGGATTTGTATCCCTTAAAAAATGGTGTGAAACTGCCTCTGAGGAAACTCTAAACCCTCTTTTCTTCAGGGGTGTTTTAAACTAGCTCTTGTTAAGCAGCCCTTTGGTTCCATTTGGAGACGTCCTTGCATATCTATCCTTAAATACCGCCACAGTTTTTCTATCTGGTGCCAAAAAAATTCATTAGATGTGGCCTGTTTTATCTGATCTCAGTAAAATCCAAAACTTGTTCAGGGACAGACTTTGGTTACACACGTTATTTCAATGGTAATCTTTACTTTTTTGTTTTTAACCATTTCCAGGTTTTTCTTTGGTTCTCTCCCCACAGCAGTGCTTCAGGCATCCATCTTATTTTGTCACCAGAGTTTCCCTAGAGGGAGAGCACAGGGGACCCCAATCTAAACCTGGCTTCGTGTAGGAAGGTCCCTGTCATGTCAGTTGTTCTTGTGTGGACTCTTCCATGCTTCTAAGAAGTAAAAAATTGTCTCAGATTTTTCTACAACCATTACTAATATTCTGTACCGCTCTATACATGGGTACAGTTAGGGACTGGTTTCTATTCGCATCTCCTTTTTCCCATTTTATCAGTTTCACTTTTTCTTTAATCCTTACATAAATGTGTCCAACTCCTGTATGTCTAACAGCACACAATTAAATCTCTGATTCATTCCACAAACATTTATTAAGCACTGTCCTAGGCAGTAAAAATACAGAGATAAATGACACAGTTTCCTTCCTAAAGGACATCCACGTCTCCAGGGAGAGAAGCAGGGACTGAAATTATGTGGTAGCAAAATAGTGCTGTGATTGAACCAAGCTTGGTACAAAGGAGCTCAGAGTAGCTCTTTAAAATGTGGGAGTTGTCAGCAAAGTGCTTTCTATGGGTGGAAAACTCATCACAAAAGTTTTATTCATAACGTCACTTCCACTTCTATTCTTGAATTTTTTTTTTTTACTCCCAAACTCAGTAACCTGAATGACAATAGCGTAATGCAAGAAAAAATACAGAAGGGATTTAACATAGTGCTCCAAAAAAGCAACTCAATATTTCTTTTGAAAATCATGAAAAAAAATATATATCCCCAAACTCAGCAGAACACATTTTAGTAATAGACCATGGTGATATACAGCCCTGGGTGATTCAGTAGAAAAAAGAGACAAAAAGCATATGAAGATCTGAAATCACTAGGAGATAATAATTTGCCACGGCCTGCATACCCTGACAGGCCCCAAATTGAAACTGAAAATACAGGGACACAACCTTGTGGGATCGAATCGGAGCTTTTTTCAAAAGGAACAAAATGCCGCATAATTTCATAGCGCTAGGTACTGCGTGCCCTGCAATGCACCGGCTCCAGGGGAGTCTTCTTGTTTCTGCAGAGACCTGGTGGAAACTGTTATTCTGGCAACATTTTCATTTTAGGAAGAGCAGTCCAGAATGACTCTGTGTAATGGCAGTGAGCTGTAAAATGAATTCCAAACAACTAATGATTTCTGTCTACCCAATAAATGTCCAAATCACAAAATGTTCAACTCATGTGCCTCATGACATTATATGTGCTCAGTGGGTCCCAACCCTCTTTCACTGAGATTGGAGGTCAGTCAAGCAAGGGAGCTGTACTTCTCTTTAATTTCTACTCTATATTTACTGTATTTTCCAGGATGGGCTACCTTTCCAGGGCGAAATTATTCTGCATCATGACTCTCTCCTGGTTCCTGTTTTTCTGAACTTCATTGGGATGAGCACCCTTTGAAGTTAATAAGAGTTATGGAATCTGGGCCAGCAGAACTGGACATACATAGGTGGTTCCAGTGGTTTGCCTCCATGGGTGTTCTTGACTCTGTCCCAAATGTAAACTGCAGTTCATAATTTCTTTGATAGGTCTAATCATCTAAACATTAACCTCAGCTTATTTAGTTTCCCACACTGAGGTCTCAAAAGAGGGCACCTTGTAGCGGTGGCTTTTACATTTACCTTATGGGCATTTAAAGTCTAGGTAGGTAGGACTTGGCAAACAGAGGGGAGAGTGGAGATAAGTCAAGGCATGAATGAAGAAATAAAAAAAATGCTGGGTGGTGCGACTGAGGCTCAGTGGCAGAATTCCTGCCTGCCATGCTGGAGACCCAGGTTTGATTCCTGATGCCTGCCCATGCAAAACAGAAGAAAAAAAGAAATGCTTCTAGGAGTTCTTGGCAATATAAGATTTGAAGAGTAGAGTAAAATCAATGTATGGTGTGTAAAAAAAAAGTATATTTTGGAAGCAGTAAAAAAAAAAACAACCAAGAAATCATCGCGGATGGTGGGGAGGGATATCTATGAATAAGAATGTGACATCTTATAAAGTATCCTTAGTCTCTCGGTGATGTATAAAATAGAGACCAAAGAAAGAAAATGAAGAGAATAAAGATGATAAGATTCAATGATTCAAGTGTGGGAAAGAATGAGGGTCTAGTATAGGCACAGTTCATGGGGTTGGAAAGGAAAAAGTGGACACTAGACCTGTGGGTTGAAGAATTCATACCATGTGATTTTTAACATGATACAGAACCTAAAAAAAGTGTCACAAAGTGACTCCAAGCTTTAATCTCAGTCAGAGAAAGAAATTTTGGTGCCACTGAGAGAAACGGTGAAATTTGAATGACGAGGTAGGTGATTCTGTGTGAATAGAGGCCAACATGCTGAATATTGGGGGTTGGTGGCACAGCAGAATAAATATTGGGGGGTTGGTGGCACATCAGAATGTAAATATCAGCAGGCTGTTTAATAATTCAGAGCCATCAGCATAGAGGAGGAAAACGAAGCAGCAAACATAAGGAGAACAAAAAAATCGTATTTCCTCTCCAAGCCTGAGTGAGGTTTCAAGGACCATTTTTGGAAGGCTTGGTATTTCTGAACCAGAAAATTCTGACTAGTAAATAACTTATCCTTATCAGTAGAAGACATCTCACATTTGGCCCATTTTTGTTTACTCTTAATTTGTGTAGAATATACAATGTGTCTAATTGTTCTAAGAACACATTTGACTCAGGAAGCCATAGTCATTGCCCTTTACAACACTGGGGTTGGCTTAGTCCATACATAGATCCAGGGTTTCATATTCTTAGGGACTTACCTATAATTTCTCAGTCATCCTTTTCCTGAGAAAAGAACTGCCTGAATACAATAACAGATATGGAATTAATGTAAATAGTAGTTCTCAACCTTGAGTGCCTGTTAGAATCCCCTGGATTTTGAAAATACATATTGCCGATCTCAGACCAATGGAGTCTGTATCGCTGGGTGTGCAATCTAGTCATTAGTGAGTGGTAAAAGCTTCCCAAGTAATTCTAACGTAGATGCAAGGTCAAAACAATCAGAATTGGTTCTGAGACCCTAAGCATTACCAGGGACTTTTTAAAGGCCCTAGGTGATTCTACAGTGTAGCAGAGTTGAGAACCAGTAAGCTTAGTCTCTGGTTGTTTTAAAGCTCACTTTCCAACTTCACTATCTCCAGCAAAGTTTTATGATTGTCTAGGAGGACAGAATCGATGCAGCTCTGGGAGAGTGAGCTGGATATTTTGCCCTAGGCACGCTGAGCTCAATTATCAGCTAATTTTGATTGTAGAATCCTCCGTGCCTGTTATGATGTTAGAGGCCGAAAAACATCACCAGGATATTCAGAACCTAGGTTGAGTTTGCTTGTTTGCAGTTGGAAAATTCATGTTTCAGCTTGTAAAATTGAACCCATTTTGAATGAAAATCAATGAGACAATAAATGTCATTTACAGACATTTCTCTGGGGAAAAACGCTTCCTAAGTCTCTGTGACAGAAAGTAATGTGCACACCTGTAACCATAGCCAGCAACTTCAATTTAATGTGCACATTACTACAGGAAAATATGGAATTGAATGAAGTTTTTCCCCTGATAATACAGAAAGTGGGCTCTACTTGGTACTATGTCACCCATTTGTTTTTGCCTAACTTACTCAGATATATTATTGTTTACTGCAAATCTTTTATGTTTTGGATTTGTGCTGATTATCTTTACAAAGCAATATGGACATATTTTTTACATTGTTTTGCTTAAATCTAGTTTTACTTAGAGCTTGCTCAATATACTATAAATGACCGATGTGCTTCTAAAAGCAGGCTACCTGTTTGGAATGTCCCTTCATTTGTTAAAATGCTTCTTATGCCTTATGGTCTGCTCAAGTCACAGCTTGTCTGGAAAATCTTCCTGTCTCCATTTTACAGTGATTTCTCCCTCTCTTGAGTACTTGCAATTGTTGTCTGTGCCTCTCATTTATCACATATTGTAAACAATCTCCTTTTGCCTTTTATTCTCAATTAGATTGGAAGCTTCTTGAAATCAGGGCTAAATTAGGGGCAATTTCATATCTTCTCTAAGTAAAATGCCTTGCATATAGTCAACTCTTGGTTAAGTTATTTTGGCTGCTGATTGATTACCTGGCTTTGCTCTGTGATTTTCGGCACATTGCTTAACCTTTCTGAATTTTGTTTCTTTATCTGTACACTGGAGATGATGATACAAATTTAGTGGTGGGCTGAGGATTTAGATATATTGGGCAAATTGCCTTTGCAGTACACACTGGTACACAGTAAACATTTGATAAATGATAGCAAGCTATTAAATGAGCGACTGAGGGCATCAGGTTTCTCTGTCTCCATAGAGCAGAGAAGTTAGGCAGGGGGTGCTGGGCAGGGCCAGGGAGCTTGGTTCTACTACTTTGTGCGAGTGGTGGGGGCAGGCCTCCGTGGTAATTTCATCTGAGAAGAGATCATGTAAGGAGGTACGAGCTGTGCAAAATTCCAGGAAACAGCCATCCCAAAGAAGGAACAGAAAGTACAAAGGGCCTGAGGTGGGAACGTGCTTGGCACATGAACTAAAGGATTCACTGGTCCTTGGAACATGTCCATAGAAAAGAGGGATCCTCTGAAATGGATAGTACAGAAAGGATCCCCTCTTCTGTGGATGAAGTTTTAGGTTAAATGGATTTGTAAGCGTCCTGAGGATGGAGAGACAAGCTTCCTTACATTTTGTGAGTGTGTAAAACTTCTACATTAAGTGGTAATGCCCTGGAAATGCATGGGAAGGCAACCTGAACAGCAGTATCTTTCTCTGTGCAGATGACCTGATGAATCTATTTGATTTTGCTCAGAGTAGGCATCTCCTCCTTCTCTCCCAATACAAAGGCTACTCCTCTAAAAACCATGTCCTAAGTTGAGGTTGACAGCCTCACCAAATAAAGGGAAGATGTATGTAATTCAAGAGTATCTGTACAGCTTTTTGTGTATGTGCTCTAACTACCAAACAAGCCCTCCTAATTCAAATGAGTTAGGTAGGGGTGTTTTAGGGATGGGCTGAGAAAGAGGTTTCAGGCCATTTCCCCCAGATCACTCCAGGTATAAATGTTTTGCATAAGTCATCCATGTATGTAAGTGATTTATATATGTGACTGAACTGCAGGTGAAGCCAGTCACTCTTTTGATGTAGGATTCTGTAATTTCAAGGCAAAGAGACCTTTGAGAGTTGCTTTGGCTGAAAGATTATCCCATTGGAATCTTCTTAGGATGCTTTGTTAAGCTCATATTTGAAGATGGCCTAGGGTCAATTTGACATAAGTTTGAAAAAATGTGATTATGAAACTTTAGTTGTATGAAATAAATAACATTTAGAGCAACAATGTTAAAAAATGTTTAAAAACCTCGCCTCATAGTTCTTTCTTCTTCATATCAAGAAACTATGTTACCCATCACAGATATGGCAAGACTTTTAATGCTGGCTTGTAGCCACCAAATGGATGCTTCCTGAGAGATTGTATTTCCAAAATGAACCCTCACCCCAAGCTGAGTAAGTACTCCCTGGATCTCTGATTTTTCCTTAGTAATTCATTATAGTCCTGTTATGGGTTGAATTGTGCTCCCCAACAACCTTCTCCAAATGTTGACGTTGTAACCCCAATACCTCAGAAGGTGACCTTATTTGCAAATAGGATCATAGCCATATAATTAGTTATACTAGAGTAGGGTGGGCTCTTAATCCGATGTGACTGATATCTTTGTCAGAAAAGGAGAAGAGATGCCCAGAGAGAGAAGACAATCCTTTGAAGGCAGAGAATAGAGTCATGCTGCCACAAGCCAAGGACCACCTGGGGCTGCCAGAAGTTGGAAGAGGCAAGGAAGGGGCATCCTCTGGATGAAGCAGAGCCCATCCATACTGTGGTTTTGGACTTGTAGCCTCCAGAACTGTGAAAGAAATAACTTCTTTGTTTTGGACCACCAGTTTGTGGTGCTTTGTTTGGCAGCCTTAGGAAACTAATACAGACCCTACTATCCATATTAATGGATCTTAGGGAATTTGGGCATATTTTATGAAAAGCAACATATT
>PVIY010057767.1:0-12740 GCA_004026745.1 Myrmecophaga tridactyla
CTCCAGCTCCCACGTCCCTCCCCGCCCCACCACCACCACCACCCCCCCAACACACACTCCCTCCGCCCTGCCTCGCTCGCTCGCTGGCCCAGGCCCTGCAGCGGCCGGGCCCCGCGCACCGCGCAGCCAGCCCTCTGGGGAGCCCCGGCGCCCCGCGGCCGCGGACAGCTCGCGGGCGGGCGCCCAGCTCCGGAGCGCAAACCCAGGCCGGGCCGGGGTTTTGCCGGGTCGGGTTTTTGCCGTCCCGGCCCTCGGAGGCCTCCCGGAGCGGAGGCGTCCGTCGGAAGTGTTTGGGGGACGGGCCGGCCTCGGCGCCTCCCGCAGTCCTGGCCTGGCCAGCGCGCCCTGGGGGACTCCGCGACCGGCCCTCCAGGGGTGACTTCACCCGGAGCCTCCTCCCGGCTCCCGCTCCAAACCTGTGCCACCAACACGCAGCGCACAGCTGGGACTCGCAGCTAGCGGGACCAGGGTGGGGGGCGATCCCGAAAGAGCTCGGGTCTTGAAGGACCTTGGTTGCGGACCGTGAGGCCCGGGCTGGCGAGGGCCGGTGACACGCCCCGGCCACCCAGGGAGAGAGGCCGCGTCCGCGCTCAGCGCTTGGTCTCCCGCCTCCCGGCCCCAGATCTCTCGCCACCACACCGCGGGGGAGCGACGTTGCCTCTGGTCCTTTGTATCAGCCCGGCGGGTGGAGGACTAGGATTAAACCCTCCCTCCCTGGTGGGAGACGCAACTCAAGTCGACATAAGAGATCCCAGCCACATGCCAATATGCACTGTAACAATCTGTTCCCTGATGCCGAAGTTGATCGTGTTTCCTCGCCCCAATCCCTTCTCCCAAGCATCTTACCTATTTACCCACCAGACTGGAAGCTCTTTGAAGGGGGCACTGTTTGTCCCCGTGGAGCACTCAATGGGTCCCTTGTGATTGGTGGACAAGTGGACGTTAACTACCCTCCTTTGAGATCTGTGTTATTATTGTGTGACTTAAGGTTGTAAACTCGGGAGGGCCAGGACCGGGTTGGGATTACTTGCTCGTGCCAGGCACAGCATGATGCCCAAAGGGATGGGCAATCAATGCGTTTTGAGGCTGTGTCGCTAATTATGCGGGAGGCAGATGCCTGCCTCCTCCTGGTCCCCAGAACTCCCAGTCCCAGGGCTGGATGTCCTCGGTGAGGACAAAATGAAGGAGCTGCCTTAGCTCATCCCCAGTCCCAGGCAGCCCTGCTGGGACGCTCGCTGCACACACCGTCAGAACACACTGGGTGAGGTGACTTTCCAGTACTGAGAATGGGTTTACAAAAAGCCATAAACGCTCAATTTCAACTCCTGTCAGTTTACAACTGAAGCTGGGAGAAAGGAAGTAGTCTGTTTTGTTTTGTTTTCCTCAGCGTGAAGCAAGCTGTCCCATATAAGGATCAAACCTGTAGCCCTCCATCCATTTACCCCAAGTCTAGCTGAGCCCCAATCTGTCAGAGGAGGGCGGCTACCAACAAATTAGACTCAATCACCAGCAATTACTCCAGGGGAGAGGAGGCAGTGGAAGCTCTCCTTCCTTTCATTTCTAAATGCAAAATTAACCCTGTACTGTGCAGTGGCTGGCTCGTCTGTGACCCGGTCACTTTCGAGTTAGTCCAGCTCACTGCCCACCTCAACCCCCGTCCCCCCCCCTTCCGCTGGACAGGTCCTCTCTGTCCTTCCTCAGCACTGCACTGCCTTCACCCAAGCCAGCCTGCGCTAAATGGACATGGTCAGTGATCCAAACAGAAACTGAAACAGTAACAATCGAACAGTGTCAAGGGACTCGGGCAGAGATGCCTCGGAGCGCCCGGCCTCCTCCTCTGCCTTGGCACAGATGTTCTTATTGTCCTGGAAAGAAATACCAAATTCCCTCCCCAAGTGTGGACTGGGATGCTCCAGGGCTTAGCCCCCAAGGAATGAGTCGCCTGCCCAGCCCAGTTCTTCTCCCCGCTAATTATTCAGAGCGGGCTTGTCATCATTCCTCTTCCCCATCCTAGCCAAGGCCAGCCCCCTGGACCATATCTCCCCCTCACTGAGGAGATTAAGGGGAGTGGGGCTGGAGCCGCAGGAGAAGCTAACTGAACTGTTCTGCAGTTCACTTAAGGGACTGTTAGTACATCAAAATACATATTTTGGAAAATGCTCACAATTAACACTGGGAGAAAAACAGTAAACACAGTGTCACTTTGCCAGGCTCAACAGTTTTGTTTTGTTTTGTTTAAATGCTAATGGCCTCAAATGGGGAGCAGCATCCATCAGTTAAATAAACAAGCCATTAGACTGGGACTAGAAGTGTCAACACATGACTAATCTACTAATTGGGAGAAGGCATAGTGTAGTGAGGAGCAAGGCAGCAGAGCAGGATAGAGGCCTGGGAAGTGGACTGCTCAAGCACCGCCTGTGGGTTTTGGAGCCAAGAAGACCTGACTTTGCACCCTGCCTCTCTACCACTTGTTAGCTGTTGTTATTCCATTTCTCGAAGTGAGTTACTCCAGTTCTCGAAGCCTCAGTTTCCCATTCTGTGAAATGGGGACAATAATAGTACCCACACATCACAAGGTTGTTGTGGGGATGAACTGACATAAAACAAGTGAAGTTCTTGGTACTGAGCCTGCCACGGCATAAGTGCTCAAAGCCTATTGACTAGTATCAATAATACTAAAGTACCTAGCACAGAGCAGACACTCAAGAAACAGCAGCAATGAAGATGAAAAAGAGTTGAACTACGGTTACTAGATATTAGCCATAAAAGGTGAGCATGGACCCTACAGCACGGACCTTTAGTGTCCCCAGGCTCCCAAATACAACTGGCAAAAGGAATTTTTTTATTTTTTTTTGGTTAATTCCAACTTCTTAAGGCTATCCTTTTAACCTGGAATTAGCTTCACCCCTTACAGTTTGATCATCCTGTCCCAAAGTTGGTGGACTCTGGAGCCTCCTTTCCTAGCACCTGCCCCGGGAAGTTTGCGTTAGACAGGCCCTCCATGTGGGTCAGCCAGGCCCACCCTTTCATTAAAAAGTATTGTGGGCTGTCCTTGGTTCCCTCCCTCCTATGATTTCTAGAGACAGATGGTCATCAGTAAAAATGAAAAGGGCCAGAATGGAGTGGGGGGTGTAGAGGGAAGGAGCTCAGCACAGGACCCCCAGCTGTGACTTAGACACAGTTGTTTGTCTTTGCTTCCCTATCCCACCCTCTCCTCTTGAAGACCACGGACCTCCCTGTCAGCTGCCAAATGGACTCTCCCACTCATTAGCCTGCCCTGTGCTCCTTCATGGACCATCCCCTCACCCTCTCCCCTCCCAGATTCCTGTTCCAGGTGGTCTTGCTCTAGATCTAAAAGGTTGGTGAGTACTGATTTAAAAAATTCCCTCTGCACAGGCAAGAAGCTAAACTAATAGAGGCTTAATCTGTCACACACACACACACACACACACCACATACACACACACCAGGCCTTATAGTTGCATAGGAGCCTCTTCAACGTGCAAAAAAATTTTCAGGTGCCTAGCAAGGAAGGAGAACAGATGGCAAGGGGTTTCTGGGCCCTTGACACGCTGAAGTGACATGAGCATGAGAAAACTTTTAACCCATCCTACTCTGTTTTGCCTCTTTGTAAGCTCTGCTCTGAACCTGGGGCCTCGAGCAGATCCACCCAGACCCCAGTACTCACCCTCCTCTCCCGTTCTTCACCTGGAGCGTCCAGGTCCATGCTCAGGCTCCAGACACTTCTCTTTCAGCCACATCTCCCAGCAGAGCCCAGTAATAGGCCCCCTCTCAACTGTGCACTTAACTAGCAGATGGCAGGTTATCCTGATGAAGTAAGCCCACTCCACGATGGTTTATCGAATGCTAGTGGTTAAAGTGTTCTCCCTCCTGCCACACCCCACCTGGATTGCATTTCTCCAAGCACAAGGGCACGTTCTGTTCCAGAGTCTGTGTCCTTGGCATCTGTTCTCTAAGCCTGGACCACCATAACCTGGGCCCCCACCCTCTGCAGATCACATACTCTTTCTCACAGGTCCAGCTGAACTTGTGTTGCCTCCAGGAGGCTGCCCACAGTCCCCCAGGGAAAGTCATCTTCCCCTTCCCTACGGATTTGCTGCACTCTGCCCCTCTTTTGAGGGCTTCCTTGCACATTCTGCCTGGCATAACATAGCTGCTGGGGTATCTTCCTCCTGTCAGATACATGTGACTTTCTTGTAGACAAGAAGTGCCTCTGCTTCCCTTTGTTAAGTTTCTTTGTTTCAGTTTTGAACCTACACAAATAAGTTCATCTTGCAAAAGAACCCTATCACCTGTACTCCCAACTCCCAAGCTTTTGCCACATTTGTTTCTGCCCTTATGTGGTATGCCTCCCACATAAACAGCCCCTATGCAAACAGCTACTAACACTGCCTTGAACAGCACTTTCAAGGAAGGAGTAACTGAGTAACTGATGGCAGAAATTTAGGCTTGCAGGGCAGGCTCCTGGGGGTGTCATAGGATGGGTCAGCTCAAGTTTTCCAGGCTAGGGTACCTATTATGAGGCAGGTGCTTTGCAATTAACATCATTTCCCCATCACCCAAGCTTAGGAAGTAGGTATTGTTATTTTATAACAATTTTATATAACATTGTATAGATGAGGAAATGAGGCCTAGAGAGGTGAAGGGACTTACCCTGGGCCTCTCAGATGGGCAGTGGCAGAATTGGGATTTGAATCCAAGTCCTGTCACTTCCCATAGTGCCTTGCAGCCTACTTGAAGGGTGCCAAACAGGCTGCCACCTGCCCTGCTTCAGTTTGCCCCAGAGTAAAAGTTCTGTGCATGCCCTGGCAGAGTAGTATGCACACGCACACACACGTGCACACCCACACAGCAACCGACATGTTGACAGTATGTGTGAAATAATTACACTGATTTTGGTCTGTGGGATCAGTCTCCTTATCTCTGCAAGCAGGACTCGTGCAAGGGCAAAAGGCTGAACCAATGAGTGGCAGGCCAGACCTAAGAGTTGAGCAGCAGTGTCCTAGCCCTTTAAAAGGCCAAAGCCAAATGCCCAGCGCTCCAGTGCCTCTCAGCAGAGGCACCAAAATGGAATGGTGACTCTCTCGGTGCTACCCGTACCTCTCCCTCCCAGCTGGGGTTGAAACTAGAGATTCTTCAAGAATTTGTATCCCGTGCTGTCTTATACATTCTCACACATTCCCCCAAGGAGGCAGGATGAGGAAGGCTATTGCTGCCCCATTGTGCAGATGGGATCACTAAGGCACTGTGGGCTGACGTGACTGGTCGAATTTTCTCACAGGAAGAGAAATTCCTTTCCGGATTTAGGGACCTCATTATCCCGGGGAGAGTCCCAATCACCTCTGCTGGGGGTCCCAGCACTGAGCAGTTCAGGCAGAGCTTCCCGGAATGGAGGTGAGGAGTGGATGGTCCATTCCTTCCTGTCGCTCCAGCTCCTTTAACCAGGTGTCACAGGTCACATCTTCTCTTCCCTAGATCTCCTCTGGCACTCCTGCAGCAGCTCTCTCAACACTCCCCGCCCCTGTGCCCCGCCCCTACTTCCCAAAGGCCTTACAAGAACCCCAGGATGCTGGCCCGCCCCCTACCTTCAGCTGACTCAGGAAATCCAGGGAAAGTGCTCTAACCCACAAGAGGTTGAGGGCCCCCATTATCCACATGGAAGGTCAGAGAGGTTTTCACAAGCAAGCTAGACTCTCCCAAGTTAGAACGCTGGCTCTGGACATCTTCCGTTGGAGCCCTGGACTTGTCTTTGTCCTTCTAGTTAAAAGTTGCCTGCCTGCCTATAAAAAAGTGCCACCCTTGACCCACCACCGTGGGGAGGAGGTTGTATTGAGTCACCCACATTCTACTACTGTACCCCTTTCAGCCAAAGACACAGATTTGTATGATAGGGGGTGGGGGGAGAAGAAAGGATTCATTGTGCAACACAGATCAGGATTCAGACTCCGGCCAAAGTTAGGGGGGATTATTGGCCTGTGCATGGAATGGAAGGCCCGGATTAGGCCAGTGAGGGTTCTGTCTATGGCAAAGATTAAGGCCAAATTAGAAGCCAGGGCAATTGTCCGATCTTTGGGGCATCCAGTTCAAAAATGTCTAGGCCTGGTTCTTGTCAGGCACCGGGTTTAACCGGCAGTGAAAGATACCTGGAGTCGGCCTGAGAGCAGTGTGACTTCTAGTCTGGTTCCAACACTAATTTTCTGTGTGACTTTAAGCAAACCACTTCCCCTCTCTGATCCTCAGTTTTCTAATCTAAACAACAGGAATCAGTTTTGAGCTCTAAGATCCCATCTAGGTCTGAGAATATAAGACTTTGAGTCTATGGGAATATAGTAAAAGCTGTTCTATTGATCTCATAAGGTTAAAAATAAGACCAAGTAAGGGAAAATAATCTGGGAAAATGCAGAGGACCAAAGAGACATGAAAGGTTACTTTTCCTCCATTAGAAATATAAAAAGTATCACATGCTTCATTGGAGAAGTTTCAAAAATATAGGAAACTATAAAAATCACTTGTAATCCTACCACATAGTTTACCATTAACACACCAGTCTTTTATTTCTATTTATTAGATTTTTTTCTTTGTATGCTGTATGGCGAGGTCACATTTCATTATTTTCCATGTGAAAATCCCGTTATATTAGATAATTTTAAATAAAAAT
The DNA here is from genome assembly GCA_004026745.1 of Myrmecophaga tridactyla. NCBI lineage: Eukaryota > Metazoa > Chordata > Mammalia > Pilosa > Myrmecophagidae > Myrmecophaga > Myrmecophaga tridactyla. The sequence goes on from PVIY010057767.1 coordinate 6,680, forward strand.
AGAATCATGTGATATACAACCGTTTTGTAACCTTTTTCATATAAAATAGTGTATTTTTCAATATCATTAAATAGTCTTTGAAAACATGATTTAAAGACTATCTAGTATTCCATTCAATGGATGTGCCATGATTTATTTCCCAGTCCTCTATTGTTTGGGTATGTAGGTTGTTTACACTTTTTTATTATTAAAATAATCTCTAATGAGCATCCTTTGTGCATTTCTGATTTTAGGAATGACCAGATCAAGAGGTGTGCATATTAAAAATTTATGATGAAATTTTCAAACTTATACAAAAGTAAAATTGTGTAACAAACCCCCATGTACCCATCTCCCAGTTCCAACAATTATCATCTCATGGTCACTCTTATTTCATCTACAACTTCAGTCACTGTCCTCTGCCAATGGATCATTGTGAAGCAAATCCCAAACATCATATAATTTTGGTATGCATATTTTAATCTAAGGTACCAAACTGACCTATTAAAAGGTTTTACTAGTTCACGTTCCCATCAAATTGTTCCTAGCAGCTTTATTCACAAACTGGAAACAACCAAAATAACTATCACCAGACGAATGAGCAAAAAAAATTTTAGCGTATTTATTACAATGGAATACTACCCAACAAGGCAAAGGGAATGAACTGCTGAAACATTCCAAATGAATGAATCTCAAAAGCATTAAGTTGAGTGAAAGAAGCCAGAACACAAAATGCTATATACTGTATAATCCCATTTATATAAAATTCCAGAAAATGCAAAGCAAACTATAGTGACAGAAAGCAGATCAGTGGTTGCCTAGAGATGGAGGTAGAGGAAGGGATGGATTATAATGGGCTATGAGGAAAAGTTTGGGGATGATGGATATGTTCTGTGGCTTGATTGTGGCAGTGGTTTCATGGGTGGATACATATGTCGAAACTCATTTAATTGCACAATTTAAATGGATGCAGCTACTTGAACGTAAATTATACCTTGATAAAGTTGATTTTTAAAATGTGCTTACATGCATGCTTACCGACACTGAGAAGTATCATTAAATAAATAAATTATATTTTTATATACACACATATCTATTTGCCAACCTGATGGGTAAAAAAATTGTCAATATTTTAATTTGTGCTTCTTTAGTAATACCGAATACTCTTCTTAGTTTATTGGCCATTAGCATTCTTGTTTTGTGACTCGCCAATTCATGTCCTTTGCCTAGTTTTCTAATGTGATGTTTGCCTTTTTCTTATAGATTTGTAAGGCTTCTTTATCTATCAAGTATACTAAAACTTCATCATATATTGTAAATACTCCTGATCACTAGGTCTTCTAAGTTTGCTTGTGGTGGTGTTATTTTTTAAACACGGAAATGTAATGGTTTACACTGCCAAATCTCTTTATCACGGATTTTTATTGTTTCATCTTTTTTACCTTTACGCCTAGAAAGGCTTTCTCTACTCGTAGGATCAGAGAAATATTCACCTATTTTCCTCTCAGTTGCTCATGGTTTTAGTGCTTACTGTTCTTTTTTTAAACATGGGCAGGCACCGGGAATCGAACCCAGGTCCTCTGGCATGGCAGGCAAGCATTCTTGCCTGCTGAGCCACCGTGGCCCACCCTAGTGCTTACCGTTCTTGACTACTCCAGAGCATAATGGATAAGTGCCAGCATAGGCTGTGAAGTCAGATGGAGCTGGGATCAAACCTCAGCTCCACTACTTACTACCCATGCGACTACAGCCATCTTCAGCTTCCTTATCTGTAAAATGGAGATAATTGTTTCCAACTCACAGGGTTGTGTGAAGGATTAAATGAAATAATGTAAGTAAAGCAGTTGGCCCGCCCCCTGAAACATAGCTGGTGCTCAAAAAACATTAGCTACAGTAACTGACATTTTTGGTTTTGGTTACATGATATCCAAACACCCTGAAGATTTGAAGCAAATCCCAAGAGATGTAGATTAGAAGGCAGAGATTCCCTCTCCTTATCCACAGGCACTAGGTAGTGGGGATGTGACCTCCAGTTGGCCTGTTAGATGCTCTCTCTCTCCCTCTGGGCTCTGGAACTTGAGTGTTACGGCAAGGCTGGGGAAAGCAGCAATTGTTCCTGGAGGTCTCAGCAGCCTGAAGTCCATAAATGCAGTGACAAGTGTCGGAGAGACCATGTCATCTTGGCATCCCAAGCAAGCCAGTCCTGTGGCATGATCCTGACTGTCCCTGCTTCCCTGGGGTCCTACCCTATTCCTGAGGCTGATTCTTCAAACTTCCAGTCACAGTGAGAGCCCCAATAGCCTTCCAGCAAACTCCCTTTCTGCTAAAGTTAGTTCAAATGAGATTCCGTGGTTCCCATCCAAGAACCCAACGGATTAGGCTACTATGATTTAAAAGTGGCATTTACTTTGGTGGATGGCATGAGTTGAGGTGCTACATTCTTTCCCCAATATTCAGATATCCCCAAACCAAATGGTTAAACAATCTACCCCTTTCCCACTGATTTGAAATTTTCCACAGACATGGGCTCTTGCTCTTCGGGCTGCTGTCCCCTTAACTAGAATGCCATGCCTCTCTTAGAACCCCAACAGGGTTTTTTAGTCTCTTCTCCCCAAGGAAAGTCTCATGTTCTAGAACTCCAAATTGCTTTCCTTATACGCAACGCTTTAGATATCTAAGGATTTCCCTGGCTTAAAGCTGGAGGATTATTTCATGAGCATTTTCTGCTGAGCTTTAGGTCTCCCCCACAGCATTAATTGTTTATTGACAATTCCAGGCCAAATTTGGAGAAACTGAAGGGGGTGAAAGGAGTTTTCCTAATAATAAAAAAAAAGAAAGAAAAGAAACCACCCAAAAAAGCACTCATTCACCCCCAGCCCCTCCCTGACTCCCTATTATATAATTATCATTCTCAGCATGTGGCAATCCCCAGAGAGAGGATCTATTAATGCCCCCACCTTCCCCCAGACATTGGAGCTTGAGCTGGTTCTCCCCAGGCTTGTCAGGTAGGCTACTGTGCTCACTTGCTGGCCCACTGTCTTGGCGGAACCAAAACTGAGTTTGCAAAACAGTGGAGGTGCCATCTCTGGCTGGAAGGGAGTCCTGGAGGACCCCCCACCCCAGCCCAGGTCCTGGGGGCTGGCTAGAGAGTGGGGAGAAGAAACAATAGCCAGAGAAAGCAGGAGAGGGTTTCTGGGGAGAGGGTTGGGTTGTTGCAACATGGTAACACAAGGTCTGAGAATGTCTTAGTTGCCATTAAGTGCATGTAAGAGCAGATACTTATGGAAATGCCTAATTGAAAGTAGCAATCTCTGTAACTGTCTCAGTGAAAAGGTGGTTCTGAATGTGGGGAGTTGGGGAACAGGTAATGGATGGCTCCATAATTGTCTTCGGTAGAGACCTTGTCCAGGGTATTGCTAAGGTTGTCATGGATAAAGGACAAAGGAGAGAGTAGGCCAGGGAGCTCTTTAAAAAGCAATAGGAGTCTCTATATTCTGGAGCAGCTAGAAGGAAAAATCTGAGATGATGGTATGGTAGCCCATGACAAACTCTGGGATCTGTCCTGTAACTACTTGTTGAAGAGTGCTTTGAAAACTATTGCTCTTTTATTTCTTTGTTTTGTATATATGTTATATTATACAATTAAAAATTTAAAAAAAGCAACAGGAGTCTACGCAATGGACTATTATGTGGCCACTAAAATGATGTTTACAAATATGTTTTTTAATAATATGAGGAAATCCTTGTTATAACTTTAAGTTAAAAAAAAAAGCCAGGCTATAAAATTGTGTATTTAGTTGAATCACAAACCACATGGGAAAAATAAGCATTTTTTAAAAAGACTGGAAGAAAGAGCATCAAAACATTAACAGCAATCGATTGTCTTTGGATGGAAGTTCTATAACATTACTTAAATTATGGCATTTCATTGCACAAAAACCTTATGAGGCAATTACTTCCACTTTACAGGTGATAAAACTGAGGATCCCAGAGGCCAACTAGCCAAAACCCACACTGCTTGGAGGTGGCATAAAGATCATTGATTAAAAATTATTATTATTTAGAATGCCTGCCTTCCATACGGGAGAGCCGGGCTCGATTCCTGGACCATGCACTCCCTCCCCCCAAAAATTACTATTTGCTTTTCTCTATTTTCCAAATTTTTTACAATCAGCATACACTTTCTGCCTTTTCCCAACTCTCCTTCTCCCCATCTAACTAATCTTTCTTGGAGTAAGAGCAAAAGAAGCATTCTCTCCTGTTTCTTGGAATTTGTGATCTCTTTCTTAGGAGAGCAGGCGTTGCTGGTGGGGAGGACCTCTGTCCCCAATGCTGAGCACAGGGTAGAACAAACAGCGATGCTGAATTTATGTTTATGAAATAAAGAACTGAACTAAGGAATAAATGAGTAACGGTAACGAAAAGGTTCCTCGTGATCATGTTAATGCCTTATACATGCAAGGTGTTCCAGGGAAGGGGACAGGGCAGCTTTTTCACCAGAACGTTGAGAAAGGGGTGTCCTTTGGTCAACAGCCTTTCTCTGCGATTTTGACTCTCTCGCCCTGAGCAACCCAGCCAACCACAGTCTCATTTCCAAAGTGGCAACCCTAGCCTTGGGTACCCCATGCTCCTGGCCAAAGCTTGTAGCTGCCATGTCTGTCCCCCACCTGAAACACACCTTCGTTTGTTGGGTCTCAACTCCCAGCGGGCTGGAGGAGGGAGGGGGTCTAAAGTCAGGGAGATGCCAGATGGGGATGGGGAAGGCCTCTGTGGATAACCAGGAGTTGACTGTATTTTGCAAGCTGAAAAGGATACCAGATAAAAGAAATTCACATGATGACTCTGCCAATAAGAAAGGGCCAGGATGCCCAAGAAACAACTGATCTACTCACAGGGACCTGAAACCTGGATTTGGAATCCTTACTCTTGACGTCTAACCCCAAACAGTCCAGTGGCACACCCACTGCTAAGGCAAGCCTTTCAGTATCCCTGGTCCATAGTCACTGAGTGGGTGGCCACCTCCTACCCTTGTGGGGCAGGGGGACAGGGGACAGGATGCTGACTTCATTTCCTCCTGGCCCATGCTTCCCCAATGGAAAAAGCAGACTGAGGCAAGTTTTCATTGAACTGGTAGCAGTTTGGAAAACTATAGCCAATCCCCAGTAATCAGTACCGGGGGGGGGGGGCAATGGTACAATTAAAGAAAAACAGCAATATTTACAATCCAATTTGTTCTAACACAGCAGATTTACCTTTATAATTATGAACCAGTGCAGGTTGCTGCTAGGAAAAACTGGCCTTTGCTTCAGCCCTTCTACTCAGAATAATCCCTCCGCTCGCACCTACCTCCCCAGGACTCCAGAACTCTCCTGGCCTTCAAGACCTAGGTCAAATCCTACTTCCTCCAATAAGTCTTCCGGTTGGTTCCTCAGTCTCCTGCCTCCACGCTCCCTCTAGCGCTTTCCTAGCACTGAGTAAAGCCCTTTTCACAGAGCCCTTTCAGTCTGTCTGTGTCCTCCTCTCCCTCTAGAGTAGAAGCTCCCAGAAGGGAGGGTTAGCTGGGTTCATCTCATAGGCCCCTGGATGTAGCACAGTGCCTGGCTGGCACCAAGGGACTCCTGTGCCTGGCTGGCACCAAGGGACTCCTCATCTGAGCCTCACATGCGGTTGCCCAGTCGAAGGGACTCAGCCTACCCAGGGCCCCAACTGCGAGCCAGGAGGAGTCTAAGATCAAGGAAATGCGGAGTCCCAGGGGCCCTGGGGAAGCCCCCGCGGATAACGGCGAGTTGCCTGTATTTGGCGAGCTAAAAAGCAGTAGATATCCGGGTTTAGTTACAGCCAATTTTGCCCTTCCCGGAGTGGGGAGGCGTCAAACTAGGCTGCAGGCGCAGAGTGAGATAGGGGAGCAATAAAGGGCTCCTTCGGCGAGAGGACCTACAACCCCCGCCCCCCAAGTGTGGGACCAAAGAGTTGAGGCCGGAGAGGAGGGGGAGGGGGGTCGGGCCGCGCTGGCCCCCTCCTTTCTGCCCCTCCTTTCTCTTGCGGTCCCCGCTCGCCTCCCTTTCGGGCTCTTTGTCTGTCG
>PVIY010057768.1:0-12737 GCA_004026745.1 Myrmecophaga tridactyla
CCTCCTTTTCCCTTCTCTTCTCCTTCTGGGACACCCACAACACGTATATTTGTGCGCTTCATATTATCATTCAATTCCCTGAGTCCCTGCTCATATTTTTCCATTCTTTTCCCTATAGTTTCTGTTTCTTTTTGGATTTCAGATGTTCCATCCTCCAGTTCACTAATCCTAACCTCTGTCTCTTGAAATCTACCATTGTTGGTTTCCATTGTTTTTTTTCATCTCTTCTACTGTATCTTTCATCCCCATAAGTTCCGTGATTTGTTTTTTCACACTTTCCATTTCTTCTTTTTGTTCATTCCTTGCCTTCTTCATGTCCTCCCTCAATTCATTGATTTGGTTTTTGATGAGGTTTTCCATTTCTGTTCGTATATTCTGAATTAGTTGTTTCAGTTCCTGTATCTCATTTGAACTATTGGTTTGTTCCTTTGACTGGGCCATATCTTCAATTTTCTTGGTGTGATTTATTTTTTGCTGGCGTCTAGACATTTAATTACCTTAATTAGTTTATTCTGGAGATTGCCTTCACTTATCTTACCTAGGGTTTTGTTGCTAGATGAATTTGTTGTCTATCTGTTCTTTGACCTTCAGTTCAGCTTTTTCTGGGCCTCTAGCTTAAGTTTTGTTTAACAGAGGGTAATTTTTCAGTTCTTGTTTCTTGTCCTGCTTGTAAGGTGCCTTTTCCCTCCCCACCCTTAGGAGGGTCTACATAGGTATTACAGACTCCAGCCGGGTTTTCCCGGACTAAGCTGGCCTCCTATCAGGGGGAAGGAGTCACCTGCATCAGTTTTCCCTGAGGGTGAGACCCAGCAGGTTGAAAGACTTTCCTGTGAAGTCTCTGGGCTCTGTTTTTCTTATCCTGCCCAGTATGTGGCGCTTGTGTGCCTGCGAGTCCCACCAGCAAAAGATGTCGTGGCTCCTTTAACTTTGGAAGGCTCTCCCTGCTGGGGGCGTGGTGGAGACAGAGGAGAGGTTGTAGGCTGGTTTTAATGGCTTCAAATTGCCAAGCCCTGGGGTCTGAGTTCCTTGAGAGAGGGATTCCACCTGAGTTGGGCTTCACCCCTCCCTTGGGGAAGGCACAGGCGGGAGACAGCCCTGAAAGCAGTCTGTTTCTGCCTATGCATGGGGCAGTTGCAGCCCGAGTAGTCCCCCTGCTGAATCCAGAGGCAGCCAAGCCTCCATAGAAACAGCCACAGAAACCCCCGTTTTGTCCTCTTTCCTCTTTTTCGGTTAGCCCAATAAGTGACCTCTGCCTTGACCAGTTTCTCGTGAGCTGGGTGCCTATTTTTAGTAGTCAGAATTTGTTTATTAACGCCACAATTGGTGTTTGGTTGGACTCAGTCCCTGCTACTGTTAGTCTCTTTCCTTTCCCTCTGGGAAGCCGACTGTGGGGGAGGGGCGCCAGGCGCTGGCTGCAGCAGCTTGGGGAACTCACGGTTCAGAGACTCGCAGTCGGTCCAGCTGGTCCAGACTGGGGTACGCTGTGTGTCCGGTCACTATCGTGGCTCCGGGAGCTGTTCTGTACTGTTTCTGGTTATTTAGTAGTTGTTCTTGAGGATGAACTAAAACGCACACATTGCTAAGCCGCCATCTTGGCCCCAGCAATATCCAAACTAACTGTTAATGCCTTTTCTCATCCCTTGAGCTATAACATTAAATGCAGAATCTCTGCTAAGTGGGCCCATATCTATAAATTCGGCCTGATCCAGCCTTATATTCCTCCCACCATTATCCCACACCCTTAAAATCCATTGCCACACATATTCCCCTGGCTTCTGTCTATATAAATTGGAAAACTCACACAGTTCTTTTGGAGTATAACATACCTCCGCATGTGTGATACTTTGTAGCTCATCTTTAGGGGCCTGTTGGGACTTTAGTCTAGTTATAGGTCTGGAAGAAATGAGGGGTGGTGGGGGTGGGTCATGAAAAGAATTAGAAATATCTTCCAAGCCATTTGCTTCAGGGCATTCATTTGCAGTTTTATCTGGTGAAACAGGATTAATCACTCTAGGGCTAATCCCTTTAGGTGGAGGTTGGGTGGCCAATTCCTCAGGGCAGGCTGGAGGTGGGGCAGCTAAAACCTCAGGGCAGACTATTACAGGGTTATCTAGAGAAGACTCAGCAAGACCTGGGGATTCAACCTCAACCCCGACATCATTGCCATCCATATGTCACCATCCCATTTTTCAGGGTCCCACTCCTTTCCAATCAATGCCCTCACTTTAACGGCAGACACCATGCAACATTGAGATTTCAGTTTATGTCGTAAAGTTGCTACTCTAACAATAAGATTCTGAGTCTGATTTTCAGAGACCTCAAGTCTATGGCTGCAGGAAATAAGATTTTCCTTCAGGACATTCATAGAAACTTCTACATCTGTCAGATGGTGCCTAAGCTTCTCGTTTGAAGCCTTAAGCCCATTCCTTTCACTCTTAATGAATCCAGAGTATCTAACCACAACCAGCCAATATCTCTATACCTCTTATTTCCACAAAACTCCATAAAGATGTCAAAAACATTATCCCCCAGAGCCTGGCTTCGTACAAGTGAAGCATTTAGGAGAATTGAAGCATTAGGAGAATTTCGACTATCTCTTTTGCCCACTCACTCCATGGACTGTAAGTGTCATTATGATTATGGGAATCAGAGTCTGTGTGCCTTTGAGTCCATCAGAGTAGAAAACCATTCATAAAAACCCATTTTTTGTGAAAACCTTGTGTCTGATGCTCCTTTTATCTACTATATCAACAGAAGAGTAGAACATATGGAATAAAAATAAATAATAGGGGGAACAAATGTTAAAATAAATTCAGTTTGAAATGCTAGTGTTAAATGAAAGCGAGGGGTAAGGGGTATGGTATGTATAATCTTTTTTTCTCTCTATTATCGTTTTATTTCTTTTTCTGTTGTCTTTTTCTTTTTCTAAATCGATGCAAATGTTCTAAGAAATGATGAATATGCAGCTATGTGATAATATTAAGAATTACTGATTGTATATGTAGAATGGAATGATATCTTAATTTTTTTGTTAATTTTTTTTTAATTAATAAAAAAAGTTAAAAAAAAAACCATTTTTAAGATTCTGTTTCTTAAGAACCACTCCTGGTACCAAATTGTATTAGTTAGGGTTCTCTAGAGAAACAGAATCAACAGGAAATATTCATAAATATAAAATTTAAAAAGTGTCTCATGTTACTGTGGGAACGTAGAGTCCAAAATCCGCAGGGCAGGCTGTGAAGCTGATGATTTCAATGGAGGGTCTGGACGAACTCCACAGGAGAGGCTCACCAGCTAAAGCAGGAAGAGCCTGTCTCTTCTGAATCCTCTTTAAAAGGCTTTCAGTAATTAGATTAAGCATCACTCATTGCAGAAGACACTCCCCATGGCTGATTACAAATGGAATCAGCTGTGGATGCAGCTGACGTGCTCATGATTTAATTCTATGAAATGTCTTCATAGCAACAGACAGGACAGCACTTGCCCAACCAGACAAACAGGTACCACCACTTGGCCAAGTTGACACATGAACCTGACCATGACAAATGATGAGACCTGAGTGGGCACCGTCTGTGTATCTGGAACCATTCCCAGCAGCACCAGGTCCAATGCTGGCAGCAAGAGGGGGAAATGGGCTCAAGAAGGGAAGTGGGGAGAACCTACACGCTCGAAGCAAAGCCCATGTCCCATGCTAAAGTCCCGAAGATGTTACTGCCTGTCCTTCACGTAACATCCCTGTGAGGTAGGGATTTAAAAATCAAAGAAACTGTTGTATAAGATTTACAAGCCTATGAAGGTAGCATTTCAAAACTGTGGGAAGAAGAAGAGATTATTCAGTAGACAATTTTAATATATAATTGGCTATTTTGGAACCAATAAATAGCCTTTACACTGCATTAAAACGGAAAATGGAGTCAAGATCATTTGAATGAATATTTATATGAATTTGGGGTCGGGAAGGCCTTTCTGAATATATCACAGATTTGGCTATGTGAAAATGTAAACTTTTAGTACGTCAAATACTTCAAAAAAGTTAAAGTGAAAATGAAAACTAGCGAAAATATTCCAGACATGTTGGCACACAGAAATATAGGCTTACGATATAAACAGACAATTCACAGCAGAAAAAATATAAGTGGGATCATACATATACATCCAAAAAAGCTTAAGTTCTCTAGTAATCACGGAAATGCAAATGAAATCAAATTGAGGTACCATTTTCAATGTACGAAGTTATCAAAGATTTGTTTTAATAAAATGATCGTGACATAAGGGACGTAAGGGCCCAGTTGGAGAATATATCTTACGACTGGTGAAGCTGGAAAGCTGTCATGTGGAAGATCATAAGCAGCTTTGCGTCTAGGGCAGAAGGGGGAGTTTGCAGAGAAGACCCTGCCCGCATTCTAGAACGTCCTCTTGGTCAGGAGCTGTGAAGAGCTTCTCACTGCTCCTGCAGAAACCCAAAGCCAGTTGCTTTAGATTAAGTCGAGTGTTCTGTTTAGTTTTGTAAACTGGGTCTGTTAGCTAAAGATTCTGTTTTTCTAATCTGGATTTTGGATTGCTCTGAAAGGTTTATTTACTCAATCGTTATCAGGAGCCACTTGTCTAGGTGGTGGGATCATGGGCGATTGAAGACTTTAGTCTGACTTTTTCATCTTTTCATTTTCTTCATTAAACATATTATTTTAATAAGACAAAATCACTTTAACAGTTCCTTTTATTGAGGTGCAATTTACATACAGGAAAATTCATCACTTTCAAGTGTACAGTTTGGTGAATTTTGACAAACACACACAGTCATGTAATGCCACCATACTTAAGCCATAGAATGTTCCCAGCATCACAGAAAATTCCTTTGTGCATCTTTGCCTCCCTTGACCCCTGGTAACCACTGATCTGGTTTCTATCATTATCGTTTTGCCTAACAGTTACTTATTAAAGAAAATAAGCAATTGACCCTAAGCTCAAAGAAGTAACTAACTTATCCAAGGTTGTCACCTCTTCTGGGAAGCCTTCTTGGATTTCTGCCTCGCCATCCTCTATCCCCACCCCCCAATCCAGTCCAAAGAGTCTGTCTAAATCTATGGCATGGTGTAGTAACGACTGATTCATGCTCATTTTCCGCCCTATTTGCTTCTCAAGGGCAGCCTTATTTTTCTCTGGAATTCCCGCACCAGCTGCAGCAGCAATAAAACTATCTATGGAGCACTTTTTGTGTGCCAGATACATGTGAACCCCTATACCTGTACCTACTCTATCTTCCCAACAACGTGTGAGGAGGATGGTAAAATTACTTCCATTTAACAGATAAGACATGGAGGCTCAGAGAGGTTCAACTACTTCCATAAGGTCACATAGCTAGTAAATGAGCTGGGACTCAAACCAGGTTTCTCTGAATCCAGAGTCCCTGCACTTAACCACATCACGCATAATGCCTCTCAACAGTGGTCTGATGCATAGTAAGTGCACAATAAATGTTTATTGAATGAATGCTAAGATTCAAACTCCAGTCTTTCTTATTTTAAAGCCCTCTGGATGCTCAGGAAAGACAATTTTTGCCTTCTTATTTGCCAGCTCTTGACCATCTTCCAGTAAGCTCTCTTTCCTTTGGGCCCCTGAAGTGGGTGAGTGGTGGGTCTGGAGCGACTGGACGCTGAGGCCTTGCCTCTAGGAGCTGCCAGGTGGAGAGACAGCCTGCTCGGCAGATGGGCAGCTTCATGGTGTGAGGCCAGCCTCAGGAAGAACCCACTTCCCTGCGGACCCTTCAGAAGCCAGGGGCCTCCAGAGGCAGGTGGGGGAGGGGAAGGGGCACAAGTGGCCCCTGCCCTGGGGAGGGCTGACGAGAGGAATCACCCTGCATGGGTCTCCTGCCGTGGGCTGAGCCAAGGGAGAAAAGCAGGGTGGATTTTCACGAGACAGAGCTTTGGCTGGGAGCACAGCAGACCCAGCACAGGAGCTGGCAACCAGGCCTGGGAAGGAATGCCAACCTTCCCGGTTGGAGCTACTGGACGGAGGCAGGAGTATATACAATCCATGTCTCCTGCTGGAATCTGCTCCCTCTCTTCACGCTTGATGGGAGAGGCTTGTCTGGGCCATTTCCAGGGGGTTAGCAGGGAAGAGGGGAGCCAGATGCACCTGGGGCTCCAGGGTTTGGGCTCACACTGACACTGGGCCAAGCTCTAGCTTGTCACTTGACCTCCCCAGGCCTCATTTTCCCTCTCTATAATAATACCAGTGCCTTGCCTTTGGCAGCTAACACAGCTCTGCATAATAAACCCCACAAGCAACCCTGAGAAGGAGGTATGATGGCTCCACTTTGGAGAGGAGGAAACTGAGGCTGGAGAGAAGGTAAACCACAGAATTCACAAAGCCAGGAAAAAGGTGGGACCAGGATGAGAACAAAAGTGAGTCCAGGGCTTTTCCTGCTAAGCCTGCAGCTGCTTCACACTCCAAGTTCTCTGCCTTCTTTGCATGTTCAGCTACTACTAAAGACGTTCACACCAGTATCAGTCAGGTCTCCCCAGAGACAAAACCAACCAGATGTATAGATAATAAAGAGATTTATTATAAGAAATTGGCTCATGTGATCGTGGAGGCTGGCCAGTCCAAATTCTATGGGGCAGGCCCAGGCTGCAAATTCTAGTGAGAATTGATGTTGAAGTCTTGAGGTGGAACTTCCTCTGACCTCTGGACCCCTCAGTTCTTTTTTGAGTTTCCTTTTTTTTTTTCTAAATTGAGAAATCTTCACACAGATACAGTCCATGCATGGTGTATAATCAATGGTTCACAATAGCATCACATAATTGTGTATTCATCACCACGATCATTTTTAGAATATTAGCATCACTCCAGAAAAGAAATAAAAAGAAAAAAAACCTCATACATCCCATGCCCCTTACCTCTCACTGATCACTAGTATCTCAATCTACCCCTTTTTTTTACCCCTTATCCCCCCCATATTATCTATTTATTTATTATCCCTATTTTTTACTTATCTGTCCATACGCTGAATAAAAGGAGCATCAGACACCAGGTTTTCACAATCACATGGTCACATTGTAAAAGTTATGTCTTTATACAATCATCTTCACGAATTAAGGCTACTGGAACACAGCTCAACGGTTTCTGGTACTTCCCTCCAGACACTCTAACACACCATAAACTAAAAAGGGATATTTATACAATGTGTAAGAATAACCTCCAGGATAAGCACTTGACTATGAAATGTCTCAGCCACTGAAACTTTATTTTTTCTCATTTCTTTTCCCCCTTTTGGTCAAGAAGCCTTTGTCAATCCCATGATGCTGGGTCCTGGCTCATCCCAGGAGTCCTTAGACCCCTCAGTTTCTGCGGTTAAGATCTCCTCCTGCTGATCAGCCAAGGCCCACTAACATTATGGAAGATTATTTCCTTTACTTAAAGTCAACTGATTGTAGATGCTGGTGCCATCCATGAAATACTTCCAGAGAGTGACATATAGGCCAGAGTTTGACCAAAAAACTCGACACTATAACCTTGCCAGATGGATGTGTAGAATTAACCATCATAGCACCATCATGGAGGGGTGCTCTCCTGCTTCCTGGCTGTGTGATCTTGGGCAACTGAACTTACCTCTCTGGGCTTCAGTCTTCAAGGCTGTAAAATAGGGATGGTGTGTATAATTGAGGTTCCTACAGAGGTTGTGTCACCCCTGGGCCGATCCCAGCTAGTGGCTGAACACAGGATGCTAATGCAGGCCAGTCCCTGTGAGATACAGGACTCCTTTAACAAGGGGCTTTGGCTTGAGGACCCCCCCCCCCCCACCCCAATACCAGCAATACCATGGGAGACTTCCTCGAAACTGTACCCTCCGTTCTTCCAGCGTCTTGCACAGAGGTCAGACCCACATGGTAGGCTGACAATACTCTCACTTTCTCTGGCTCCCCCTCCTTTTCCTTTCACAGGTGTCTTCCCCAGAATCTTGTCTTAGTATCTACTTCCAAAAGAACCCGAACTAAACCAGGGACAATAGTAGCACCTTCCACACAGGGTGTCTTTGACAACCATACCTATAAGGCAATATGTGCAAAGCTCTTAGAATCGTGCCTGACAATCAGCGTTGAATACATTTCATTCATTCAAAAAGCATTTATTTAGTGCCGGCTGTGTGATGAACACTGGGGGTTGCAGAGCTGAGTAAAACCTGATTCTTGCAGCTGTGGCCTCTCTTTCTATAAGCCCAACTCTGCAAGGAAAATTGTTGCTCTCCCCACTATGTGGTACAAGCTATTCAGGGATGAAAATCTACCTGAAAATGTTGGATGTGACTCCCAGGGATGAGTCTGGCCCTGGCACCACGAGGTCAACAACACCTCCTCTGGGTCTCCTAGATCAGTACTGGTGCTTATTGGGCTGTTTTGCTACAGCCTTGTTCCTTGCTTGTTTCCCCACTGGACTGTGAGCTCCCTGAAGACAGGGACTGTGTCTGACACCTATAATTTAAATTTTTTATTATGAAAATGTTCAAGCATACACAAAAAGAGAAAGGATGGCACGATGAGACCCTATACAACTCTACAGAACGCTAAACAACCACTGCCCCACAGATTTTGCCCCATTGGCTCCCCCTTCTTTTTTTCCTTATTTTCCTTTGCTGAAGTATTGTAAAGCAAATCCTTCCCTCCACCTACATATTTCAGTGTGCGTCTCTAAAAAAAAAATGAATAAATAATTTTTAAATGAAAATGAATGATTGATCATTGCAGAGCTATTATAATCCTCCCCCAAACTGGAAATAAGCGTGTCAACTATTTGAAAATGATGGTTTATTCAAGGAATTTAATGCACCCATTATAATGACCAATGTGAAGACCGCAAGGCCACAGGCAAAATCCTCGTGATTAGGCACAAACCAAAAGGTGAAGGGCATGGTCCAGGGTGGCCCCCGTGCTCTCATTTGACAATCAGCCAAAATGTCCACACGGGTTTCAGTCCAGACAAGGGGGCAGGAAGGAAGGTGAGAATAAGCGTGGTGGGATGATGGGCAAAGCCTTTACTCTCCTTCCAAAATATTCTCATGTGTCCTTTCGCCATCTTTTCAAGCCCAAGTCTGCAAACCTGAGCTGCTGCAGCGGCTGTCGGGAAAAGCTGAGCAAAGGATTGATTGGAATCTGCTGGCTCCCAGCAGAAGCAGGCTGGGGGCGGGGAAAGCCTATGGCAGACCTTATCGGGAGTGTTTTATGACAGGGGGCGGCTCCAACCTTCCCTGCAAAGTCCTTTTCAGTTCCCAGAAGATGGCCTGAGCCTCAGCCGCTGCACTGGAGGGCTGTTTATTCTCTCTGGCGTCTGGGGTTTGGAAAGGTCACGGGGCGGTGGAAGCAGAGTTAGCTGGCGTCCGTCCATGTGCGTACCCTGCGGTGCATCCGGCCCTCATCCACGCCCATCCGGACCCCCGCGATGGGGCTGGGGATCACTCTGCCTGTTTGGTCAATGAGAGCGGCGTCCTGATGTCTTTGTTCCTCTGGTAGAAGCATGTCTTGGACAGACTGCAAACCCCAGTGTGACCCACAGTTGTCCTGGGGGAAATCAAGATCCCTCTTACAGCTTGGTTTCCAGGCACACCATCTCTGGAGAACGAGCAGACTTCCTTATATCCACCCCCATCCGCTGGCAGCTCAGAGTCCCCAAACAGGAGGCGTTGACTTTAATGCTTTTTTTTCCCAAGTACTGTGCTGAGTCTAGTACCTTCCCCTCTCCTTGCTTCCTGGAAAACCAGACTTGAGGAATTTTGGAAGAAGGGCCCCCACGGTACATTGTTTGGGGGTGTGGGAGCGGCAGTTAGGCACGGACAGAGGATTGGGTGGGAGTCGGAAAGCTGTAGGCCCAGCTCCCCTCTAAATAGTTTGGGGACCTTGGAACTGCCCAGGCCTCAATTTCCGCATCCACTGATGTGTCCATTCATCTCTAAATCAACCGATTTGATGCCACAAACATTTACTGAGGGATGTCTGAGGGATGGGCGGGCATGTGAAACCAGACCCAGAGCCAAACTGCAGTGGTTCCTGCCCTCAGGCCGAGCTATGAAGGACCTTGTGGGGTCTGCTTACCTCAAAGGGTTGCCAGGAATTGCCTTGAAGTCAAGGTTCAAAGCCTGACATCAGTTTGTTGGGTGATTTGTTGAACTAGAGTTTCCTGCCTTATAAATAAGAATAATACCTACCTTGCAAAATTGGAAGGAGAAATAAATAAGGATATGGATGAAAAGGCATCCAGCAAACTGCCCGGTATACAGTAGGTACTCAATATATGTTTATTAAATCTTCTAAAACATTAGTGCCCATCACAGTTCAGGTCTTTCTGTCACATTGCATTTAATCCTTGCAGGAATCATGCCAGGTAGCTTACCACTCCCATTACACAGAGGAGAACACTAAGGCTCAGGGAGGGGAGGTGGCTTGTTCAAGGTCCTGCAAGTAATAGGTCATGGAGTGGGATTAAAATGAAAGTGGGTTGGGTTCTAAGTCTTTCTAGACTCTCTCTACATTCTCCCTCAAAGGTGGACAAATCACCTGCCCTTTTCCTCCTTCCCTCTTTATGACTCTGCAGACTCTTGGTAGCCACCTGTTATCTATTCTCCACTCCTTTAGTAACAGAATCTGTTTGTAGTTGGGCACATTGCAGCTCAGTCCAAAGCCTACATTTCCTGGCCTCACTTGCAGCTAGATGTGGCCATGTAGCTAAGTCCTAACCAGTGAGATGTAAGTGGAAGCATGATTGGAATCTTCTGAGGTCTCCTTAAAGCCGAAGGGAGAGCAATAAAAATGGTGGAGTAAGAGACTTCAGGGCTACATGACTCCCATAGAAGCTCTGAACAACCAGCAAGAACTGGCTGAAACATGTTTCTCAAAGCTCCGGGAAGGAGTTAAAAGGGCCAGTGCAGAATCAAGAAAAAGTTCACGTAAAAGTTGTAGCATCCCATGGCGCCCTGGCTGGCCCCTGCTGTTATTCCCTCACTGGCTTGGCTCAGAGCTGGCCTGTGCTCCCGTGCAGATCCCTGGTCCTGGTTCTGGAGGGAGCAGAGTAACCCTTGTGCACATACTGGGAGCATGGATGTCTGGCCCAATCTGTCTGGTGGTGGCCTGAGGGACTCGCCCAGAACTTGGCTTGCATGCAGAAGGCAGCTAACAGAACTCTTCAAAGGGATGGGAGTCGCATGGCTGCCTGGGGCAAATGGTTGCTGACTGTAGGACATACAGTCAAGTGGCCAGGACTATGGGGAAACTGTCTCCTAGGGAAGAGGGGACAATCCTATCTATGTAAATAAGGGAACTCCTGGGGTCAAACATGTATGACCAAGATAAAAACCATCCTCAGAAGGGATTGAGGTGAGGGGTACCCTATCCTGAGTTATTCTCTAAATTCCTTGTATAGATAAACTCTGAAGGAGAGCACTCTTACAGTTCAATCTGCAAAGACAGGGAAAGGTGGGTTTTTTCCTTTCTTTCTTTCTTTTTTCTTAGTTCTGGGCACTCAAGGAAAGCCCTGTCATAACACTTGCTGGATTCAAACTTAAGAACAAACTCCCCAGAGTCTAAATTCCGGGGATAGCACATTAAAATATCAAAAGGTCTGTGTTTCAACAAAAGATTATAAGACTTACAAAGAAACTGAAAGCAATGCTCAGGCAAAGACGATTAAAGCGTTAGAAACAGCTGATGACAAGGATGAGATCTGGGACATACCCAACAAAGACTTTTTAAAAATGATCCTAACATCGGTGGCTAAGAGAGATCAAATAGAGTCAAGAGGCTATTCTGGAGGCTACTCTTATGCAAGTTTCAGTTAGATAGTGCTAATTGCCATGGTTTGCTAAACCCCAATCAACATCACTCTTGCTGACTCTTAAGAACACCTAGGGCTTGAACCAAGACTCTATAAATGTTTCATGCACTAGGTTTGCCTTTCTGGGACATATAATTCCCAGGGGGTTCCTAGGTCAGATAAATCCTGAAACTCAGAAGGACCAGCCTCTCCAAGATTATCAATTAATTTCATCCCCCTATCTTTTAGTGTTGACATCCCTTCTCAACATGGGAAAGTTAGAATGGGCATTGCCCAAAGATCCCTATATATTGAGAGAAGGATTAAAGGAGGAGAAGGTATAACAGAGGAAATGGGATTTAACAAACAAGTATGGCTGCTGAATCACTATATTAATATTCCTTCTAGCCTCCAGTGTTTTGGAGCAGTTAGAAGAAAAAATCTGAGATAGTGGAATGGTAGCCCATGCCAAACTCTGGGATCTGTTCTGTAACTACTTGTTGACGTGTGCTTTGAAAATTATTGCTTTTTTTTCTTTGCTTTGTATACATATATTTTACAATAAAAAAGTTTTAAAAAATGGTCCTATATATGCTCAAAGAGCTAAAGGAAACATGGACAAAGGAAATCAGGAAAATGATAGATGAACACAAAGAGAATATAAATAGGAAGATGGAAATTATGAAAAGGAACCAAACAGAGCTGAAGACCATAGTAACAAATTAAAAATTGCCTAGAGCCCTAGAATGAGCTGAGAATTAACATCAAGGGATTGAGAGAACCTTCTCGACCAAAGGGGGAAGAGTGAAATGAGACTAAGTGTCAATGGCTGAGAGATTCCAAACAGAGTCGAGAGGTTATCCTGGAGGTTATTCTTATGCATTAAGTAGATATCACCTTGTTGTTCAAGATGTAGCAGTGAGGCTGGAGGGAACTGC
>PVIY010057769.1:0-12273 GCA_004026745.1 Myrmecophaga tridactyla
CTTTAACTACAATGATAAAGAGAAAAAGAGAGGATACAAATAATAAAAATCAGAAATGGAAAGAGGGTACGTTACTACCAACCCCACTGAAATAAGACTATAAGAGAATACTATGTACAATTGTATGCCAATAAATTAGATAACCTAGATGAAGTAGACAAATTCTTAGAAACACACAAACCACTTACCTTGACTCAGGAGGAAACAGAAGATTTCAACAAGCTGGTCACTAGTAAGACATTGAAAAAGTAATAAAAAACCTTCTAACAAAGAAAAGCCCAGGATCAGATGGCTTCACAGGGGAATTCTAACAAAATTCCAAGAAGACTTTTCTGCTTAAGCTCACCCAGAAAATTAAAGAGGATAAGGACAATATCACCCACATATCAAAGCTGGATAAAGATACCACAAGAAAATAAAACTACAGACCATTATCACTTATGAACATACATGTTAAAATCTGTAGCAAACTAGCAAACTGAATCCAACATCATATTAAGAGAACTAAACATCATGATCAAGTGAGATTTACCCTGGTATGCAAAACTGGCTCAACATAAGAAAATCAGTTAATGTAATATACCAAATTAACAGAATGAAGGGAAAAAACACTATAATCTCAACTGACACAGAAAAGGCATTTGACAAAATGCAACACTCTTTATTGATAAAAACACTTAGAACACTAGGAACAGAAGGAAAGTCTTCTACATGATAAAGAGCATATATGAAAAGTCCACAACTAGTACCTTACTTAATGTTGAAAGACTAAAAACTTTCTCTTTAGGATCCAGGAACAAGACATGGATGCCCACTGTCACCACTGTTATTCAACATTATACTGGAAGTTCTTGCTTTAGCAATTTAGGCAAGAAAAAGATAATAAAAGGCATCCAAATTGGAAAGGAAGAAATAAAACTTCCCCTATTTTTAGATGATATGATCCTATATACAGAACATCCTGAAAAATCCACAACAAAGCTTCCAGAACTAATAAATTAATTCAGCAAAATGGTGGTGTAAGAGATCAATACCCCCAAATCAGTCATGTTTCTATATACAAACAATGATCAACCAAAACAAAAACATTAAGAAAAATTTAATTCACAATAGCAACTAAAAGAATCAAATATCTAACAATAAATTTAACAAATGTCACAAGGTACTTGTACACAGAAAACTAAAAAAAAATGCTAAAAGAAATTACAGAAGACAAATAAATGGAAGGATATTCTGTGTTCGTGGACTGGAAGATTAAATATCATTATGATGTCAATACTGCAGAAAGCAATTTCTAGATTCAATGTAATCCCAATAAAAATTCCAACAACACTGTTTGCAGAAATGGAAAAGCCAATCATCAAATTTATGTGTTAGGGTTGGGGGTTCCAAATAGCTAAAGCAATCTTGAAAAGAAGAATGAAGTTGGAAGACTCATATGTTCCATTCTTAAAACATATTACAAAGCCACAGTAATCAAAACTGCATAGTACTGGCACAAGGACAGACATATAGACCAATGGTATAGGATTGAGAGATGAAAAATCAACTTCACATTTAAGGCCAATTGATTTTTGACAAGGTGAAGACTGCTCAACTGGGAAAGAATACATTCTTCATCAAATGGTGTTGAGAAAACTGGATCACCATTTTCAAAAAAATGGAGACTCCCTACCTCACACTGTGATAGTTTGAAGATGTATGTACCTCCCCCCAACAACAAAAAAATCATGTTATTATAATCCATTCCTTTTGGTGTATACCTGTTATGGGTGATTCTTTTTGATTAGGTTATTTCAGTTGATGCATGCCCTAGGTGGGTCTTAATCCTCTTACTGGAATACCATGTAAAATGGTAAAACACACAGAGAGGCGCACATTAAAAAGCCCTAGAGAAGCTGAAAAAAGGAAGCCAGTGAAGTTAGAAGCTGGAAGCAAAAAACCCAGGAGAGAAGGGTGAGACCAGCCGATGTCATCATATGCCTGACCATGTGATACAGAAACCAAAGATCACTAGTAGCTGGTCTTTAGGGTAAAAGTATAGTCTGTTAATACCTCAGGTTAGATGTTTTCATGGCCTAATAACTGTAGGCTTGTAAGTTAATAAATCCCTATAGTAAATGCCAATCCATTTCTGATATTTTGCATTTTGGCAAGTTTATCCAACCAAAATACACCTACACGATGGGAGTCAATATTTGGAAAGTACATATATGACAAAGGATTGATATCCAGAATAGTTAAAGAAGTCTTTAAACTTAACAACAGAAAGTCAGACAACCCAATTAAGAAATAGGCAAAAGATTTAAACAGACCTCTCTCTAAAGATGATATACCAGTGGCTGGAAAGCACTTGAAAAGATGCTCAACATCATTAGCCATCAGGGAAATGCAAATCAAAACTACAATGAGATACCATTTCACACCCATTAGAATGACAGCTGTTGAATAAAATGGAAAGGCAAGTATTGGAGAGGATGAAGGAAAATAGGAACATTCATTCATTGCTGGTGGCAATGTAAAATTAAGCAGTGACTTTGGAAGACAATCTGGCAGTTCCTCAGAAAGCTAAGTATAGAAATTTCATATGACCCAGCAATTCCAGTACTCAGTATATACCCCAAAGAATTGAGAGCAGGGACTTGAACAGATATTTGTACATCAATACTTATAGGGTATTATTCACAATTGCCAACCCAAGTGTCCATCAGTTGATGAATGGGTAAATAAAATGTGGCAGCAACCCAAGTGGAAAAAGTAGAAGCAACCTAAGTGTCCATCAACTGATGAATGGATAAATAAAATGTGGCATATATATACAATGAAATATTATTCAGCCATACAAAGGAATAAAGTCCTGATATATGTGACAACATGAATGAATCTTTAAGACATCATGTTGAGTGAAACAAGCCAGGCAGAAAAGGACAAATATTGTGTGATCCCACTAATTTGATATTCCTAATTTGAAATAATTAGAATAAGAAAACTCATAATGTCAGAATCTAGAATATAGGTTACCAGGAAATGAGGGTGGGGAAAATAAAGAATAGGAAGTTAGGGCTTAAAATGTATGAGGTTACTATTTGGAATGATGGAAATGTTTTTGTAATGGATGGTGGTGATGGCAGTACAATATTGTGAACACATTTAACATCACTGAAATGTATATCTGGATATGACTAAAAGGAGAAATGTTACATTGTATATATGGTAACAATAAAAATCTTTTTAAAAAGTCCATGGAACTACACTGCACTAATAGTGAACCCTAAGTTAAACCATGAACTTTAATTAATAGTACAGTTATAAAAATGTGCTCTCATCAATTGTAACAAATGTTCCACACCAGTGCAAGATGATGGTGTAGGGTTGTGTTTATTTTATGTGTGATTGTTCTATAAACCCACACCTTCTCTAATAAAGGGAAAACTAAAAAACAAATTAAAAAATACTGGGTCAGGTCTGTCTTGAGTGACAACATTCATGGTTTGCAGGGAGATAATGGTAAAACAAATGAAGGAAAAATAGTCAGAAGACTGAACTAAATGTATTCCCTTGATCAAAAGGCTTCCTGACTTCTGCTGCTGGACATAATAAATGAAAAGGCATCAGATTTTCCTTCGGACATGAAACAACTGAAAACAAAAGCAATGGACAAAATATATGACTTTCCCTATATGATTTCCCCTAGTTATTACCTGGAGAAAGTTTACAGATTGTCATACAGTGAAGGGGAACCTAAGCAGAGCCAGGTGGTCTCCCAATTAATGAGACAGCTGGGAACAGGGGAAACCAAGATAGAGTTTTCAGGGCAGAAGATCGGAGAGCAGAGATGTGCACAGAGAAAACTTCAGAGATCTGCAGATCTCCCTAGAGGCTTCAACTGAATCCTGTTCAGTGCATGAGAACTATTTAAGGCCATGGAAAGAACCATATGAAATAATTAGAAGGTCTAGGGATAGTTTCTATTCCTACTAGCTAAAGTAGAAAAGGTATTAGGGTATTAGTGCAGGGTCATTAGGTAGAGTATTTGAAGGATTTTAACTAATCTATATGGCAAAATTTGCTGTAGACTAAACACCGCTATGGTCCCACCTAACAAAACTTAAAAGAAAGAACCAAAACGAATAATTTGTTTCCAAGCAACTTAATTGTGTCTGAGATCAAAGTTCAAGAATATGTGTAGGAATACAAAAATATCAAGCACCTCACAAGGTAAAATTCATGATATTTGACATCCAGTTAAAAATTATTAAACATGAAAAGAAGCTGGAAAATATGACCTAAAACGTATAGAAAAATCAATCAATTGAGAAGCCTAACTTAACTCTATCACTGAATTAAGAGAGCAACCAATTCTCTTCCCCCTTCTCCCCTGTCTTAATTAGGGTTCTGTAGAGAAACAGAATCAACAGGGAACACTCGCAAATATAAAATTTGTAAAAGTGTCGCACATGACCACGGGAATGCAGAGTCCAAAATCTGTAGAGTAGGCTGTGATGCGGATGATTCTGATGGAAGGTCTGGATGAACTCCACAGGAGAGGCTCACCAGCCAAAACAGGAAGAGCCTGTCTCTTCTGAATCCTCCTTATAAGGCTTTCAGTGATTAGATGAAGCATCACTCATTGCAGAAGACACACCCCTTTGGCTGACTACAAATGGAATCAGCTGTGGATGCAGCTGACATGATCATGATTTAATTCTATGAAATGTCCTCATTGCAACAGACAAGCCAGCACTTGCCCAACCACCACTTGGCCAAGTTGACACATGAACCTGACCATGACACCCCCCCAAAAAAACTATGAAACTGGGCAATATTATAAAAAACAAATATTTCATGGTTCCTGAAATCAGCCAAAGCAAAATCAGCCACCCAGATAAACATTTGTTGGAAAACATTGATTTATGAAAAACAACTGAACTTAAGAACATTGGTAATCTATCGCATTGCCTGTGGCTGCTTTCATCTTCCACATCTTTGTTGGTATGTGATGAAGACCATGAGAACCAGAAGTTTTGCTACTGGATTTGGTGTGGAAGGTGAAAAACCCATTCCCAAGAGCATTCTCAAGAAAGGTGGTGATCTTGGGAGCAAGTAAATAAGAAGAGCAATAACTCTGTTCAGTTGGCCAGTAGGTCAACCAGAACTAAGATCCTGGAGACGAGACAAGCCATACAGCAGATAGATTAAATCTCAACACTGTCTTTCATTGTACATTTGAATGGGAGACCAAAGAGAGTCTAGTCTATTCACATATCCCTGGCTAACTGGGAGACCACATATTTGCATGGGGAAGATGCAAAAGAACACAGAAACTGAATACAGAAAACTGGGTTATGACTGAAAGTGCCTGAACTTTAAATGAAACATACAGATCCAGTGATAAACATTAGAAGACTTATTGGCTCAAAGAGCTTGAACAGAACCTTTGACAAATTATTGACTGACTCTCAGTTTATATATTACAGGAATGACCTCATAGATGCCAAGCTTAAAAATTAAAATAAGAATTTAAAAAGATATTGAGCTAAGACGTTGGTGGCTACCTACAGCAGTGGAGACCAACCTCACAGAGTTACAGGTAAGTTTCTAAAACAAACAGAAAAAAGCAATAACAATAGCAGGGAGAAAATATTTTCTCAGGGGAATATCAGTATCCATAGTTGCTATATTATCTAAAATATACAGTTTTTAACAAAAAATAATGAGATGTGCAAAGAAACATGAAAGGGCAATCCATATTCAGGAAAATAAAGCAGTCAATAGAAATTTAGTGGGCCCAAATGTTGAATTTAGCAGGGAAAAATTTCAAAGCATTGGTAATAAATGTGTTTAAAGAACTAAAAGAAACCATGTTTAAAAATTAAATGAAAGTATGATAACAATGACTCAGCAATTAGAGATTCCTAATAAAGAGATGCAAAGTATAAGAAAAGACTACATGGAAATACTGGAGTTGAAAAGTGAAATAACTGAAATGAAAATACACTATAGGGGCTCAACAGAAGGTTTGAGAAGAATGAACAGCCTTCAAATAGATTAGTAAAAATTACCCAATCTGAAGAACTGAGAGATCAAAGACAGTAGAAAAATAAACAGAGCCTCAGACACATGTAGGTTGACAGCAAGTTTACTAACATGTATATAAGGAGACTTACAGAAGGAAAACCAAGGGAGAAAAGGGTGGAAAGAATATTTGTAGAAATAATAGCAGAAAACTTCAAAAATTTGCCAATAAACATTAATCTACAGACCCAAGTACCTCAACAACCCCTAAGTAGGATGACTACAAAGAGATTCACACCTAGACACACCAATTAAACTGTTGAAATACAAAGACAGAGAAAATCTTGGGAGTAGTAAGAGCAAACAATCATCATGTACAAAGAAACCTCAGTAAGATTAACAAATGACTTCTCATCAGAAATAATGGAGGCTAGAAAGCAGTGAAATAATGTTTTCAAAGGGCTAAAAGGAAAAAAAATTTCAGCTAAGAAATCTACATCTAGGAAATCTATCCTTCAGAAGGAAAAGTGAAAAAAAAAAGCTGAGATAAAGGCTGAGAGACTAATTACTAGTAGCCCAGCATTAAGAAAAGTCCTTTAGGCTGGAAGGGAATGGCACTAGATAGTAACTGGAATCTGTAAGAATATATAAAGAGCAGTGGCAATAGTTAAAAAATGAAAGGGTACATAAATATATGTTTTTTCTCTTAAATTTTTAAAAAGACATTAAAGTGCATTCTTACCTGCTGAGCCACCATGGCCCGCCCTCAATCCATTTTTGTTTTTACATTTACCTTGATTTTAGCATGGCTTTATGTTGCAAAGGACATTTTTCAGTTGGGCTTCACAAACACAATTCTAAAGGCCTCATTCTAATCTCCATCTAGTGTAGCTCCCTGAACTGTAGAGAATGGAAAGTAAGAATGCCATTTCCCAGATTTTCTTGAAGCTAGGGTGCTGAGGCTCTACACATAACAATTTCAGCTGCAGAGACATCCTTATTCTATTTTTTTTCTTTTACATGGGCAGGCACCAGGAATTGAACCCGGGTCTCTGGCATGGCAGGCAAGAACACTGCAACTGCACCACTATGGCCTGCCCAATATCCTTATTCTTAATTGTTATTCCAGTACTTGAGTTCCTGAAGAGAGCAGTTGCAGCAGTAGGCTCTGTTTCCTTAGCTTTCTGTTTATGGCAGAAAGTTGGGAGGCCAGCTCTTCTATGCTATCCTGGGACATATTCCTGGTAATGCAGATGGAGGCTGCTTCTCCACTCTTTCACTGATTTTCTAAGTCTCTAATATGCTGTATTGAATCCATTTTATGATCAAAATAGCTAGAGTGGTTTGTGCTTCCTACAACTAAGTTCTGAGTGATATGGTTTTGGAGGTTTGGAAGGTCAAAGCTGTTTTAGAAGGATTAAGAATATTTTAGCGTGGCTAAACCATGTGTGTTATGAGGACAATAGTAGCAAGAGTTGAGATCGTCAGGTTGTGAAAATTTTCAGTTGTGCTACAAAGTTCTTGCTCTCTTTGTAGATAAAACATTGTAGCCTGGAAGTGTTGATTTTGGAAGTGACATGATCAGAGCAATTTTAGTAAGATGACTCCTGGTGTCACTTCTAATGGTATGGTGGAGTGGGAGAAAGCTGGAGGAAAAGGAAACAGCTGGCCTTTTGCAATGTAATCCAGGTATGAATCAGTACTGCCTATGGTACTTGCAGTAGGGGGATAGATTTAGGAAGGAGTTAAAGAAAAATAATTTCTGTAGCATAGTAACTTTTTATAGACATGGAGATTCAGAAGAAGGAATCAAAAGGTTTCTAACTCAGATGATTGTGTAGGTGTATTGTCATGAGATGAGACAGGGATTATTGGAGCAACAAGAGGTTTAGGGAGGAAAGAGAGAATGATTTTGGTTTTAAATACCATGCACAGATTTTCCTTTACATTATATATTTGAAAAATATAGGAACCTGTCTCTTAGACATCTCCCCTGAAGGTGGTCATTCATGTAAAAATTCCTTCAAGACTAAAAGGGTACTTTGCTAGATTCTGAAAATGATGGCTCTCTTCTGTAGCAGTAATGGAGGTTGCACTCAGAGAAGAACTGTCTGCAGCTTTAGTAATCTATCAATCAGCATATATATTTATTGAGGCCTTCTCTTTGCAAGAAATAGTTCCAGGTTCACAACAAGGAACAGAATAGACAATGTTTCTTCCTTCATGAGCCTTCTTCCAGGGGACATAGAAATTGTAAAGGATTTTTCTGAAAGTCAAAATGTAACATTTCAACATTTGTTTCTGGTAGGGATGAAGACAAATAGTTTGGAGGCAAAATCCAGGAATATCCAGACTTGAAATGCTTCATGTAATCCTGGATTTAACTCACTGGGGGCATATGAGAGCTCCAATTCTGCTTCACTCAGGCTCATGCTTTGCTTCATTAAACTCAGAAAAAAAATGCCTAGATTTTCTAATTTCAGATGGCAGGGAGAGTATGTGGAAATTCTTGGTACATTGAACCTTTTCTTTAAATTAAATTATGGCATATGTGCTTCCACAATACCAGGCTATAGTTACAGCAGTTACAGTGACAGTCCTTTGAAAGGCACAATAAATGTGATACTCTTTGGTTCTCTGAAATAAGATCTCCCTTGATATTACCAACTCAATATCTGTTTGGAATGAATGGCATTGATGTTAAATTTGTACTTAGAAAAACAATTTGAATGTGTGAAACACCCAATTCCAAAATGGCCTTTTCGGGAGACCTTCTTGAACTTGTTTTATTGAACATTTACCCATGCTCCTTATTCTGGGGGGAGAAATTATTGTCATTATTTTAAGCAATGTAATACTTATTGCTTCCTTAGTAGATTTGATAACACTGGGACAATTAGTTGCAGCATTTCTTTTGCAAGTTTTGGACTCAATGTTAAAAAGTAAACTGTTAAAATGCTTTAAATAGGTTTCACATAACATTTAAATTAGATAAGGAAGGCTTTGTTTATTTACAAAGTACAAGCTAATTATTTCAAATGCATTTTGCTTGCTTCAAGAGTGGCATATGATTACCAAAAATCAAATAGCCTATACTAAATGTTGAAAAACATATGTTAACTTTGGGTTTATTGATGCTTTTTATAGCTATCCTGAATTTAAAAACATTTACCTTAATGAGATTTTGTGGCAGATTTTGAATACTTCAAAATCCCTGTAGTATTTGGCAGCAGTGAGAGGGTCATATGCAAGTGTGACTTTGATAGGTAGTTGTAGGATACGCTTTGAGGTTTAGGTTACAAGTTCAAGCCAAGCTGAGTCCATAATGACCAGTGCTACAACCATCTGAGAGCAACCTGTTGGCTCTTGAAGTGATTGGATGCTTTGAAAGTAACTTTTATAACTATTCCTTACTTCTTTCTTTGTAAAAATATTAAAATCTGAAAATATTAGAGTGATTT
Organism: Myrmecophaga tridactyla; assembly: GCA_004026745.1. Classification (NCBI taxonomy): domain Eukaryota; kingdom Metazoa; phylum Chordata; class Mammalia; order Pilosa; family Myrmecophagidae; genus Myrmecophaga; species Myrmecophaga tridactyla. The sequence goes on from PVIY010057769.1 coordinate 9,477, forward strand.
AAAATTTGTTTCACTGCTTAAAGATCACTGTACAACTTGAAGAAAGAGGAAAGAAATTAAAATAATTTATTTGCTTTTACTTGAGAAAAAATTTTTAATATAACACTTTGGATTCAACTTTTAAAGTTTGGTGGGTTCCATTTTATTGTCCTTTTCTTTACTTTGGAGGGAGACCATGTCAATTAAGTCTATACTCAAAGAAGGGAAACATAAAATGATTTCAGAAAATGTTATCATTTCATTCCAGTCTCTTTTGAACTTAGAAATCTACTGGTGCATGAGTATATCATGGAAACTAGGTGCTTGGCATTTTAAAGCTTTGGCCATTATTTAAGCCAGAGTTAACATCTGACTCATCATTATTAACAGAAAAAAAATCTAACAGGCCTTTCCACACCAAGCAGGGTGGCCACTTATGACTGCATAGGTTGTCCATTGAACATCTACAGGGTAAGATGTTCTTATAGACTAAACAGGAAATGGCACCCTTTGGGGTTTTTCACTGCTATTCTGTGTCCAGTCTCTTCAAGTCTATCCCTTGGCTCTCACAAGATCTTCATCTTACATGTTATTTAATTTCTATCTGTTTAGTTTTCTCTGTCTTAATTTATTCAATGTATTCAATCACAATCCTATTGCTTATCATTATTATACACTAGCTATTCATTTGCATCCCCATTGCTTCATTATCTATGAATGACCTGATCTCAGTAGTCTCAATAAAACTATACATGATGAAAAGGGTATTTTCAAGGTGGTGAAAATATCCTTTATCTATCAAACATACACATGCCTATACATATACACAAACACATGCACACACAGATAGGTACAACAAAAGCAATGCTAGTGTTCCTGGAACAAACAATAAAATTTAAAACAATGCTTTATTCCCATGGAATAGTTTTGTTTTCTTCCTCCTATTGTGTTTTTTCCTCCCGGTGTCTAAGAAATTTATGGCAACTGAATAACTAAATATTGATCTCAAGCAACCATGTGTTATTATACCCTAGATGACATCATAGAACATAGAATTTAAGAAATATCAATCTACACTTACCCTTTCTCCTTTCAATATGCTTATATTCCTTGTGTTCAAAACAACAATTCCCCAAATTGGCATATGATATTTCATCTGTAGTGTCTCTTAAAACATATTGTTTTTAAAAATTCTCACATAGATGTCATATTAAAACATGGTTTAAATGTATAAAGGAATTTCAGTGTCTATATGTATTTTATGTGCAGGTACAAAGATATACAAAGAATACACACACACACACACACACACACACAAAAGATATATAGAGAAAAGCACAAGAAACCCTGTACTGTCAATCTCAGTCAACTCTGAGCATGTGAAGCCCACTCAGAGTAGCTATTTCTTTGCAGTTTCCAGTGTCAATTTTCTGTATAACCTCCTCCCATAAACTATAACTTTAGTTGTTTTTGTAATGATTGGCTTAGTCTCTGTAATTTCTGTAATTCTGTATTTTCTGTTATTTGTAATTTCTGTTATTCTGTATTCCATTTGTCTAGGGTTGTAGGTAGTACTTTGCTTCTTTGTTTTCTTGGCCGTAAGTTACAGGTTTACTTCTTGAGACTCATGAGAACTCACACTTGCATTCTTTTTCAGTCTTCTTTAAATACATCCACACCCTTTGATGTTCTATGAGTCACTTATTATTTCTTCCCATTGATATTAATCCAATCTGGCAAAATGATTCTCTTAGCTTTACTGAGTTCGTCTTCAGTGTCATGCTTTTAACTATTGCAAGTGAGGCTGTGAAAGTCAATTGTGAATATAGTACTTGTTCTGTCTGGATTGCACCAAGCCTTCTGGAGAGTGCAGTTTCTAGAAATTGTGTGTGGCTGGGTGGTTAATTGAGGCAAGTCAATATCATCACAACCAAAACGTGCAATGCAGCACAAGATCTGAGGAGGTATTAATGACTCCAATTTTAGTCTCTGTATACTAATTATAAGTGATTTATCATTTTACTATATCATTACTGTGAAATTTACTGGTACTTTAGAGAAATTCACAGACTTCTATTGGAAGCTCCAATAATATAATGGGGAAGAATTTGAGTAAGGTAAGGGGTAAAGCTCATATTCATGGAGGAGCCTGGCTTGCATTCTAGCCCAGCTACACTGATACCATTCTCTTTTTTGAACTCCATGTTGGCAGCTCACTGTTGGGCATAGTTTGATCTGTGGCAACTGAACTAGTTTAGGTGGGGGCAACAGGATAAATTCAGAAAACTTGAAGATTATGCTTTTACAAACTATGAACCCTTCCAAAATTGTACCTCTAGTGATATTTCTTTTAATTTATAGTCCCAGATTTCCAGCTGCCTCCTGTATAGCTCTGTGTGGATAGCTGCTACAATCTCTGACTCAGCATATTAGAAATCACTCATTGTGTTTTTCTCCCAATCAACTCTTCCTTGACTTCCTTATTTCTAATAATGATATAATACTTTTTACCAGCACTGAGGATTGAAACATGTCACATTTAACTCTTCGGTTTTTTTTTTCCAGTTCCTCTGTCTAACCCACTGAACATCCTAAAGATTCTCTTAAAACATTCCTTTTTTACATTTCCTCTGCCACTGCCTTCTTTCAGGCCCTTTCCTACCTCTCACCTAACCCCTTTCAATAGCTACTTCAGAAATATCAATCCTCGGTTGCCTCTTTCTCCTCTAATTCATCATACACAAGCAAGAAAATTAATCTTCTTTACTGAATATATGGCCATTATCATACTACCCCCTTGTTAAAAAAACACATTTAG
>PVIY010057770.1:0-12733 GCA_004026745.1 Myrmecophaga tridactyla
ATAGCTTTCACAATGAGATTCTGTGAATGTGAAAACCTTGTGTCTGATGCTCCTTTTAGCTACTATATCAACAGAAGAGTAGAACATATGGAATAAAAATAAATAATAGGGGGAACAAATGTTAAAATAAATTCAGTTTGAAATGCTAGTGGTAAATGAAAGCGAGGGGTAAGGGGTATGGTATGTATAATCTTTTTTTCTTTATTATCGTTTTATTTCTTTTTCTGTTGTCTTTTTATTTCTTTTTCTAAATCGATGCAAATGTTCTAAGAAATGATGAATATGGAACTATGTGATAATATTAAGAATTACTGATTGTGTATGTGGAATGGAATGATATCTGAATGTTTTTTGTTAATTTTTTTAATTAATAAAAAAGTAAAAAAAAACTGATGTCCATGAATTAATGAGAATAAAGACTCAGATTGGAGAGAGTGAGAAGGGTGGGATGAGGAGAGAATCTGATGTATGGACTCTGCTCTCAACTTGCACTGAAAAGTACATGAGAGGTCAGCAGCTGTAAATAAAAGTTCAAAAATGTTTTAGCTGCTCAACAAGTTTCAGAATGGAAGATTTTAGAACATGTTGAAATTCAAAGAGCCTAGATCAGATTTTAGATGGAGTAGATTCTAAGATAAAATATATTATTGATAAATAATGATATAAAATTTATGATACATTAGTAAGGGATTGGAATCCAACACAAAGTTAGGAATACAGAAGTCAACTGGGATAAATGATGATGCCTCAGCTTCTATGAAGAGATGCCAGCAGAAGAATATTTTCAAATTTAATGCCTCAAAATACCTACCTCCAAAAGTTCCTGTTTTGTTTCTCAAATAGATTTCAAATGACCTGCTGAATTTGAGTGGAAAGGAAAGAATGTGGAGATTCATAGACACAGCAAGGATGTAAAAGAGTATTTATTAAACCTGGGGAATGGAATTGACCGGAAAGACCTAATGGGATTGCCTGAAATTTTTGAGAAATGCCCCAGATAACCTGGTATCACAGCCTCATATACAGGGGAATAATTGCAATGTAAGTTGGTAAAAGAGTTTCCTCCTGGGAACCAGAAACTTCAATCTAGAAGGGCCTATTTCTGCAGTAAAAATTGTTTCTGAGGGCCATTACAGCTTGGAAACCTTCAGTATGCCACTTAGAGGGCCTCAACAATTGGTAGTTGTTATAGGGGGTGGCAGACACCTAATGCTAAGATACACCAGAAATAGGCAAGCTACTAAACAGCAAAGGAACTTTAAGACTAAGTGTATCTGAAGGCCAGGACTGAATATAATGATCCCTGTGGTCAAATGCAACTCATGCTTGTAGAGCCCCAGAATAAATTCAAACATCACTAAATATGACCTATTTGTGCCAAGGAAAAATTTCTTCATCTGAAAAATGTAGGTGGTATTTTAACCAACTTCTTGTTCTGAATGGTAAAATAAATAGTTGATGTAAAGTGCTTTGAAGTAAGCTAAATAAAGATATTCAATTAACATGTTTATTTATAATAGTAACAATGAATTATTATTTAAGATTTAGAAAAATATTTTTGTGAGTTCAGGGAGTGATCAGTCAGGCCTTCTTTATGAGAAGTATGAAGTTTGAGTCTAACATATTGCATCACATTAGAAAACATTTTATTCAGTTTGAACAGAATTATGTGGAAATGTGTGAATCCTGATTAAAATATACCAATCATAGGCAACAGAACAATCCTTAAAAAGAAAAAGGAAAACTCATAATTTTTCAAAACTTTGAAATAGTATTAAAAGTCTTCAAGTCAATGATATATTCCTTGAAAGAATAATTCTAACAAGATTAAAAACCTCATAGGATGAATTCAGAAAATGTCAACATTATCCTGATAAATTCTACAATATTGAAAAATTTGAACAGTTTATTAAAATAGCTAAAAAGGGATAATCAAAACAAAAGTCATAGTTTAAACTAAGTAATCTAACAAATATTCTTAATTATTTTAGTTATGAAGCCTGGAAATAATTTTAATAAAATGGAAAATCTTTGAACCCATTTAATGGGCCACCAAAGTGCATGAGACAAAAATATGCTTTGTATAATTGTTTATTTATGAAAATTCATTGTCATTGTTATGGGTTAAATTATGTCCTAAAAGATTTTTAACCTGAAAATAGTCTAAAGTCCTGACAAATTCAAACAATTAAGATCAAACAATTCTCTTTTTTTTATCCCATCCTTGGCTATACCAGTTCAGGTGTTCACCAGTTCAGTTTGTGACAGTGAACATTGATGGCTTTTTTCTAATCACCAATGAAACTACTTCAGGAAGCTCCCAGCCACTGCCCAACTAATTGCTGGCATTTCTTGACTGGGAACTGACTTCTTCAGAGTTCCTCAATTAGTTACAAGTGGTTTCCCTCAACATTAATCCCAAAACATGGGCATTAATAAAGACAAATGCCTAAATCAAAATATCTGTCATTCTTTCAACAGAGTTTCTGAGACTTTTCACATGCCACATGGTGATATACAATGCTGAGATAAACAGAATTGATACCTGTCCTCCTGGAGTACATTAGGGTCAAGAGAGTCAAGAAAAATGTATTATTAGTGGTTCATACTTTGGTGAAAACACAGGTTTTGTCAGGCTCTTGATAGGTAACAAGGTTGGACTTCAATATTCAAACTATTCAAACCTAGGTGAGTATCTAAAAGAAGGCCATGCAGGATATTGTTGTCATAAGGAGTCCCAGGAATAGGTGACTAGTGTGAACAATCACTAATGCAGTAGAGCCTATGGCCACCCCACAGAACAAGTGAGGTTATTCATGTGCTGCTGAGATCAGGTACACAAAAACTGCTTGGGAAAAAACATGGCTCCAGTATTACCACATGACCCCTAAGGCCACCATTTCAGGTAAAGCAAGGAATCAAAATCTCTCTATGGGTAAACTGGCATGGTAGTAAAGCACTTATGGCCTAAATTCAGTAACTATGTGAGCTCATGGGTGGTTTTGAGACCAAAAATATTTCATGGCAATTCCAATCCTCCCGCTACATTCCTGCCACATTCCTACCCATCTGTCTCCCTGATAAATAGTCTCAATGCTGTGGATCCCTACAGGGGTGAGACTACAAAAGACATAGACTCATGACCCTAATTTAAGCAACTACATCATATATTTATAAAGATTCTCATCCCATTCTTCAAGAACCACCACAGACCCAAAACACTCTGCCCTCTTGAAGAGGCACTGTATCCTGGTCTGAAACCTGTTGTGAATAAAATATACTAGTCAGACCCATGAGAAAAGGTTACAAAATCTTGACCAGTATCATAATGAAGATGTAGGAGAAGATTGTGAAAATCTATACAGTTTCAGTTTTGCCCTATTTCAGAAATATTGGCATGTTCAGAGATTCAAGGTTTACATAAAAAGAAACACAGATGACAAATATAAACAGATAATAAATGTAAAGACAGATATTAGCATCCACAGTTCATGAGAGAAAGCTTATAAAACTCTAAGAGGAAAATGAGTCTGTTAGTTTTCTGTCTTTCTAACATAGTCAAATTACCCAAATGAGTGAGGATCAAATAAGAAAAGGCAGGCATCCAGGGTCACAACCAATTCTCCACTTATATACAACTAACTAATGAGAAAGTTATTGCAAAAAAGTTACTACAAAGGAAGAAGTGTAAAAATGGTGAGACTATGGACTGCTCAATTAGGGCAACCAACTCAAAGAGGAACTAAAGAATATGCAAAAGCATGAGAAACTGTACATTAGAATGTAGGTCCCAGCAGGAGCACAAAACTCAGCAGTGAAGTAACAATAGAGAGGGTTATCAAAAGGAGGATTGTCAGGTGAAAAAATTTAGATATAATAGATTATAACTTGAAATTAAAGAATTGGGAGTAATTTTACAATTATTTTGCATATTAAGGATGATAATTGATTAGATTCAATGAAAGTGAAGAAAAGGATATATTAAAACAACAGCTGATCCAGAATAATTTTTTTAATTAAAAAACCCTACAAAACAGCAATAAAGTTTTATATCTATTCAAAAAATAATATAAACACTAATTACATTTAACAAGACACATGATATGATGATTTTGGGATAAGGATTGGGCTAGGAGTTGGGCAGGTATAGTGTGTAAATGAAAATACTCATCATTTGATACATGAAGGTATCTAAAGATGAGTATAAATTTGGAAAGATAAAATTAAAAACCAAAAGATTACTAAAAACTGAAAAATACAAAAAAGTCTGAAAATACATACTTCTCAGAAATAAGGTTGAGGATGTGAAGAAATAAGGTATGGGGGAATTCTTACAGTATCTCAACCTAAGGCTATTTCATTTTCATTTTGTCCAACATCCAAAAGAAGGGAAATAGTTTGGGACAGCAAAAATTCACTACCAAATGTTAACTTTTCTTGACAACCATTTGTATTTTCTCTTCTAAGCAGAGATGTTTTGGACATGAACAGATGACAGTGGCAGTATCCTCACTTTTCTGCATACGTGTGGGAAGCTAAAGACAATTGAGAACCAATGCTGCTCATACTTCAACAATCACATGAATCTCTACAATCTTGTAAAACTTCAGTTCCTGATTTAGTAGGTTTGTGGAGGACCCTTTGAAATTGTCTTTCTAGCAAGCTCTTAAGATGTGTGAAACAAAGGGCATATGTACCTCACACTGTAAGCTGCAAGGTCCTGTTTTGGTCTCCACTTCTCTATGGAAGTGGTTTTCAAACTTTAATGCTTATTCAGATAATCTTGGGATCTTTTAAATTCTAAATGTCAATTTCAAAACCAAGGACAATTAAATCAGAATCTCTGGCAATGGATTCTAGATATCACAATAAAAGGAAGACAAACAATGTCAATGTGCAGAGGCCTTAAAATCCATTGTCTTAGAAGCAAAAATTTAATATGGGTGATATTCTCATTTGAAATTGTGCAGCTCACAATATCAACAAAAGCAGCAGATTATGAAGCTCTGGTGGATCTTCTGTCCTCAGAAACAATGGATAAAAAGCATAAACTGTCAAAGTCATATTTGTCATAACAAATAGTCACAGCTTTACAGCAACCACATTGAAGGCTGAATCAAAAAGGTAACAAATGTGGAGAGACTTTACAGCATTTCTATTTAGCCCTATAACCCCATATGTCAAGTGTGGGGTGGCTCTGAAGACAGCAATCTAGTTCCAGTGTTCCCCAGAGGGAGCAGGGAGATTTAGATCTCAAGAAATTGTGGTTGTCTCATTTAACCTCTCAGGACATTTCTTGAAGGTTAGATGAAAGAATGCTGCCTTTATTTGGTCTTAGAACTCTGTCATGGCAAAAAAAAAGTGACAAAGTGAAGGATGAACCCTGAAAACATTAGAATGAGAATAAGAAATCTCTGCTGCCTGGGTAAAAGATGCCCAGGGAAATAAATAATAAACACATCAAAATCCTGTCTAGGAAAGCTGAAGAGGACTACTTTAGAGAATAAATATTTAGAAAAATTTGTTTTAAAGGGGAATCAAGAAAGCCAAACATGTGTTTTGAAAGCATTTGAGCTCATTCAGAAAAATACCAAGAAGAACCTATTTTGCACATCAGTGTGATGATTAGACTTCAGAAAATTAGTAAGTGAAGACAAAGGTAATTGTTTAAAGGGCCTAGCTAAGCATAAGGGAACACTTCAACAGAACCAATGCACTAAGACAGGGAAAGGTGTTTAATTTTGCATCTGTGTTTTTCATATGGAATGCTCTATGCATAGAGAACATATTCAAGTCTTGGTGAGCACTCATGTTGGTGAAACCCTCTTTAAAATGGTGTCTTCAAATATACTAATATAAGTCAGTGTCTGGACTCATTTGTGAATAGGATCTGTGGATATTCTTTGGCAGAATGGAATGAATTTGGGCTTGAACCCAATAGGAGAGACTTCATGTGCAAAAAAATTGAACATAGACATGGGAAGGAAAGAATCAGACATTGAAGCCAGAGAAGGGAGAGAGATCACCATGTGACAGAGGACTTCCATCACCACAATTCTACCAAATATGACAGAAAACATTGACTTGCTGACACTTTGATTTTAGTCTTCCAGCCTTCAAAACTGTGAGACAGTAAAGGCATGTTGCTTAAGCCAGTGTTTGTCCTGGTAGCTCTGGTAAACTAAGACAGCTAGTATTAATGAATGTTTTTGTATGTAAAACCCCTTTTTCTCAATATGACTTGGAGACAATTGCATATGTTATTGGGAACAAAATATATAAAGATGTAAGTTGTGACAATAACATAAAGAGGGGTTGATTGTGCTATGTAAGACTATTATCAGTAATAGAGGACTTAATGTTATAAACCACCTAGATCTAGGAGAACTATACAGAGCATGTCACAAAACAGAAGTAAGTATCCATTCTTTTCAAGCTCACATGGAATATTCTCAAGATTAGATCATATATCTAGTTACAAAAGAAGTCTGAAAAATTTTTAAAGACTAAAACACATGAAGTATATTCCCAAACAATAATGAAATGAACCATAAGTCAGTAACATAAGTAAAACAAGAAAATTCAAAAAATTGTGGAAATTAAATACACCCACTTAAATGTGGGTGAAAAATAAATTACAAGGGATATGACAAAATATATTGTGATGAAGGAAAATGATAATACAACATACTAACTTTGTGGGATGAAAAGAAAGCAGTGTTCAAGTAAATTGTATCTTGAAATCCCTACTTTAATAAAGAAAAATGATTCCCAATTAAGTATATAACTTTACATGTTATGCATTGTATAGATCTATAAAAAGGAGAGAAGACTAAACACAAAGTTATGAGGAAGAAGAAAATAATAAAGATTAAAGTGGGCAAACAGAATGCAGAAAAGAAAACAAAAGACAAAATCAGCAAAACCAAAACATGGTTCTTTGAAACATCAATAAAATTGCCAAGATTTTACCTCAACTGACAAACACTAGTTACAAAAATGAGAAATTAAAGTGGGGGATTGAATGAGGATCTTATAAATAATTATAATGCACAAGTAAAATAGTATGGATGAAAAAAATTCCTAGAAATAAACAAATTACAAAAATTAACTCAAGAACATATAAAATATTTTAACAGAATTTATAATAATCAAAGAATTTGAATCAGAAACCAAAAACCTCCCCATGAAGAAAAAATCAAGACATCTTCACTCTTGAAATCAATAAAACATTTAAAGAAGAACTGGCACCAATACTTTTCAAACTCTTCCATAAAACAGAATAGAAGATGTATTATATCCATACAATGGAATACCATTCAGCCAGAAATAGAAAAGAAGTAATCACATCATATAACAATGAACAAACAAACAAACATGCTAAGTTAATGAAGGCAGACCTAAAAGTTCACATATCTTAATGACTATTTATATGCAATAGCCAGTGTAGATAAATCCATAGAAACAGAAAGATTAATGTTTAATTGGGTTTGATAGTGGTAGATATGGGGTTTCCTTTGAGGATTACAAATACGTTTTGGTACTAGATAAAGCCAATGAATAATATTGTGAATATAGTAAATGCCACTGACTGTACACTTCAAAATAGTTCATTTGATGTTATGTGCATTCAGCTCCATCAAACAAAGGATAATCACAAGTTAAGGAAATCCAATTTACTTTTGAAACATAAAACATATTTTAATGTATCCATGTGAATATGAACAGTAACATATTAAAATTTCAATTAATTTTCTTGTCATATTCACATCATGCATAAAACCCCACCAGACAAAAAAATGAAAACTACCAAATGAAGAAAAAATCTCTAGAATTCCTTTCAAATGTTAAACTTGTGAATGAAATGGCAATAAACTTTTGTACTACAACCATGCTATGCACTAGGATATTTACTTAATTTCTACTTATCAAAAACAATTGTAGACAATAAAAAATGAAACACAAAAAGAAAAGAAAAACAAAGACAAAACCAAAAAATTGCAAAAAGCAATTATAAAATTATCATCCCATTTTGATAGGATAGACAACATTCATAACTTAATCAAGGGAGTGCTATTTGGCTTTTAACCTACCACATCCACCCTCCCTTCTTTATCCCAGGAACCTGTTTTATTTTGTTCACATCATTTTACATTCTGAAATGTCCTTATTCATTCATCTTTATGCCAGTTTGAAAGCATTATATGTCCCAGAAAAGCCATGTTTTAACCTTGATCTAATCTTGTGGGAGCAACCATTTCTTCTAATATAATTTAATACTGTAGGGCACAAGCTTTGATTAAATTATCTTCACAGAGATGAAGCATTCCTAACTGTGGGTGTCACTTTTTTCTTAGATGGAGATGTAACTCTGCCCATTTGGGGTGGGTTTTGATTAGTCTACTGAAGTCCTTTAAAAGAGGAAACATATTGCAGAGGCAGAAATGACAGAAACCTCAGAGCTGACAGAGAAAGCAGATGAACAGTTGCTTCAGAGAATATAGACAAATATTTGGAGATTCTTGGAGCCCAGCAGATGTTGCCATGAGATGTTAAGCAAGACAGAATCTGGAGAAACCCAAGAAAATCCAGGAGATGAGAACCAACCCCAGAACAGCAGTGAGGAGCCCATGCATGTAGAGACTGAAAGCAACAGAGCCCAGGAGCAAGGGACCAGCAGTTGCCAGCCACATGATGTCCAGCCAGCAGGTGTTCCAGACAATTTGGCCTTTCTTGAGTGAAGCAACCCTCTTGTTGGCATCTTATTTTGGGCATTTTCATAGACTTAGAACTGTAAACTTGTAACTTATTAAATTCCCCTTTTAAAAAGCTGTTCCACTTTTGGTATATTGCATTCCAGCAGCTTGCAAATTAACACAATCTTCCAATTATTGATATTTCCAAATTTATTTGAGGGAATTCTGGCATGTCATCTATAGGGTATCTAGTCAGTGTCATTGTATCATTTCTCTATCTCCAGGACTAAAATGATTCCTTACATGATAATCAAGTCAGAAGCACTTATGAAGGAATTAAGGAATGTATGAATACTTTCCTGCCCTTCAAAATGGCCTTATATCCATATTATCCAACATCATATAGGGGTTCTAATTTTATAATTTTCTGGCAAAACATATCAAGATGAAGAATGTGCATCCACAGAATAAAGCCCTAACTGGGTTTATTATATTTTTAATCAGGGTGTGACCCCTGGAATATAGCCCTTCTTAGATTTATTAACTGTTTTTAAATAGAATGCAAAATAGAGGTTTATGTATGATGAAAATAAGCTGGAAAGTGTGGAAACTAGAGAGAAGAGCAAAGTGCTTTCCTCTGAAATCTTTTTGAGAAATAGGTTGACCTGTGTCTTAAAATTTGGGGGATCATCTGAGTTCTCCAAACAGTAAGCTGTGAGCATACCATATTCACCTATACTTTCAAAAGACCTGTTTATATTCAGACATTTGTTGTATGAAAGCAACTGTTACCTCATTATCTACATTTCCTATTTTTAATGAGTTCTTTTACCATTTGAGCTTTGAATCTCTTTCAGTAATTTTAACTGTCCCCTCCAAGATTCTATGCCTATACTGTGCAATACTGTAAGCCCTAGATTTGAATTAGTGTTAAATTTACATTGACTTTTAAAAAAATCAAACAAAACTAAAAGTTCAGTTCCTCAGAAACACCAGTTTTAACTGTACCCTCCAAGATGCTAGATCTGTGCTGTGCAATACCATAATTATTATCCTCAATTTGCTGTTAAATTTACACTGATGTTAACACAATCAATTAAAAATAAAATTTAAACTCTTCAATAGTGCCAGTCAAATTTTAAGATCTCATTATGTACATGTGGGCAGTGGTTTCTGTAATGGACAGTGCAGAGATATATGTAGGGATGGAATACTATCTTTACTGCATACAGCACTATTTTGGTAAGTTGTCTACATGTTAGTATTTCTTCTATTTTTTTGTATGTAAATAATTTACTTTCTCCTCTCTTAATTGCCCTCTATGTCTTTCTTCAAATTGTATTTTCATTGTATTTGTTTTAACTTCATAAGGTAAGTATGCATATTAATTGGTATTTTCCACAAAATGAAACAAAAATTATCCTATAGTATTGGTTTAATTTTATTCACCTTTCAAATGTACTGCTTCCATATATAAATTTCTTCTATACTTGTGGATTCCATTCTATATTTAATATTACTGAATTTTGGATATATCAGATGTTGAATATCAATAAGGGTTTCGCTTTGATATATGATTGTTCTAATTTGCTAGCTGCCAGAATGCAATATACCAGAAAATCAATAGCTTTTAAAAAGGAGAATTTAATAAATTGTATGTTCACAGTTTTTAGACTGAGAAAATGTCCCAATTAAAAAAAATCTATAGAAATGTCCAATTTAAGGTATCCTGGGAAAGATACTTTGATTCAAGAAGGCCAATGAACTTCAGAGTTCTTTTCTCAAATAGAAAGGCTCATGGTGAATACAGTCAGGGTTTCTTTCTTGTCTGGAAGGGCACATGGTGAACATGGCATGATCTGCTAGCTTCTTCTCCAGCTCTATGGGAGGCATTTTCCTTCTTCATTTCCAAAAGTCACTGGCCAGTAGACTCTCTGCTTCATGGTTCTGTGGCATTCTGTCATCCTTCTCTGCTCTCTCTGAATCTCCAGGTTTCTCCCAAATGTTTCCTCTTTTATACAGTTCCAGTAAAGAAATCAAGGCCCACCTGGAATGGGTGAAGACATGTCTCCACATAATCCGGTTTAACACCCACTCTTGAGTGAGTCACATCTCTATGGAGATAATCTAATTAAAGTTTCCAACATAAAGTATATATAGGGATTAGAAGAAATGGCTGCCTTTACAAAATGGGATTAAGATTAAAACATGGCCTTTCTACGGTACATAAATCTTTTCAAACTGGCACAATGATCCAATATGAGAGGGTAGATTTGTAATTTATAATTTGAGTTATTACTTCATTCATATTAAAGAGATTTTGTTTTCTACAGGATTTGTCTTTATTTTTCTATTTATGCCTTGCTAGAATGTAAGCAGAAAGGAAGAAAGAATTTTTTTGTTCAATTGTCCATTTTTTTCCCTTTAATACCTGGACCAGCACCTAGCCCAATGCTGCTACTGGGATTTAAGAGGAACCACTTAGTAACATCTCTTTAAAACACTGCATTATTGAGTAAAAGGAAGACAAATAACTGGTGAGTGCATAGTTGATTTTTTTTTTTTACTAACAGAGCTATTGGTAACATGTCTTGGTATGGAAACAAAGAGATGCCTAACATTGAACTGCAGCACTAAGCAGATCTGTCCACAGAGAGGAAGAGCTGGGAAATAACAAGCCTGCTTTTACACGACAATGAATGCTTTTATGTATTAAAGTGGCATTGAGGATGTATAACATCTACTTTTGTTGGTTCTTTAAGAGATTCAGATGGAGAGCCTAAGCAGAGCACTCACACATCCTAAAGGCACTAAGGACTTAAATCACTACATTTGCTCTGTTGATAATTTGTATAATGTTTTTGTACAAAGTATTTTTGAATGAATGGACACTTGAATGATTTGGAAGCATTAAAAGTTTGTAACATCTCCTCAAGATCAAGAGGGTAGTTATGTTCTTTGTAATATATTTCATCTCCATCTCATCACATAGTTTCTATTGATTCCATACTGCAGCCCACTATGAAATGTGTTTACTTTGACTTCCTTCACTTAATATATGTGTTTGTCACAGTCTACATTTTTATTCATCTATGGCTAGCTCTTACATGCAAGAATTCCTGTCCATCTCTTACTATTATATTTTGAAAGAATGTATGTGCTTATATTATGAGCCATGATTGGGTTACCTGATAGTGTTATAGATATTCTCTAGTATTTCATCAAGTTGGGGAAACTTTTCCCACTATTTGACTTGTTTCCTTTTTTGTACTGACCCTAAATATTTATATTTGTTTATCCACACTTAGAGTGAGCATTCCAAAACACTAAAATGAAATTTCTTAATTTCTATTGAATTAAATCATAAAACTATTTTTCATATTGTGCACTTTTTCTTTTCTAGTGACATTAATTTCTTCCGTTTTAGAAAAAATAAAAAATAAGTGGGTCAAAGAACACATTGCAAGAGAAATGAAAATAATAGCACAACATATCAAAACTTATGGAATGTAGTGAAGGCAGTGCTAGGAAGGAAAATTGTGGCCCTAAACACCCACAATAAAAAGGAGGAAAGAACAAAAATAAACACCTAATGAAATACCTGAAGAAACTAGAGAAATGATAGCAAATTAATCTCAAAGCAAGCAAAGGGAAAGAAACAAAGATTAGGGCAGAAGTAAATGAAATAGAGAACCAAAAACAATGCAGACTCAATAAAAGCAAAAGTTGGTTCTTTGAGGGGATCATTAAAATTAACAAACTTCACTAGATTGAAAAATCATAAAACAGAGAGATGAAAATAAATAAACTCTCTGAGAGGGGTGACATTATTACCGAACCCACAGAAATTAAAAGGAGCATAAGAGCATATTAGAACAACTGTATGCCAAAGAATTAGACACCTTAGATAAAATGGACAAATTCCTAAAATTATATGAATCCTACCCTGGCTCTAGAAGAAACAGAAAACCTCAAAAGGCCAGTTACAAGAAAAGAGATTGAGTCTATCATCAAAATCCTCCCCACTAAGTAAAGCC
>PVIY010057771.1:0-12608 GCA_004026745.1 Myrmecophaga tridactyla
AGCATGTGATAATCTCCCAGTTCTTAGTAAGACTGAGAAGATGGAATCCTTTTCAGTTTTAAATGAGTCCAGTTAATATCAAATATGGGTTTGGGACTGCTTGGCAGCATTATGTATTTTTTATTCAGCATCATTGGTGAGGTTCTCTTTTTAATCATACTAGTCTTCTGACAGAAAGCACTGCATATCATATTGTCTCCTCCTTTCCAAAATCACCGTCTCTGTGACAAAAGCATACTTTATTTCTGTAGAGATGGAGAAAAGGTCTAATACTACTTAGCTGTAAGTGTTTCTGTCATTGTTCAAATGTATTTTCTGTAACAGAAACATAATTTGGAATGTTTTTCTTTTTCCCTTATAAATTGTAATTCCTGGAATACTGCTGCTTTAAAGTCTCAAGATCAGATTATATGATCTAGCAACTGAATATTGTAAATACACTTATCACTTAATAAAGGGTACTTTTCTATTAAAAAAACAAAAAAAAAAGAAAAGATGTGGAATTTTGTAAAATTCCTTTTTTTTGCACCAATCAAGATGATCAAGTGATTTTTCTGCTTTGATTTGTTGATATGGTGTATTACATTAATTGATTTTCTTATGTTGAACCATTCTTGCATACTGGAATAAATCCCAGATGGTCACGGTGTATAATTCTTTTAATGTGTTGCTAGATTTGATTTGCAAGTATTTTGTTGAGGATTTTTGCATCTATATTCATTAGAGAGAGATTGGTCTGTAATTTTCTTTTCTCGTAGTATCTTTGTCTGACTTTAGTATTAGGGTGATGCTGACATCATAGAATGAGTCAGGTAGTTTTCCTCTTCTCTTCAAATTTTTTGAAGAATTTGAACAGGATTGGTATTAATTATTTCTTGAATGCTTGGTAGAATTCACATCGAAGCCATTTGGCCCTGGACTTTTCTTTTTTGGAGCTTCTTAATAACTGTCTCAATTTCTTTACTTGTGGTTGGTTTGTTGAGGTCATCTATTTCTTCTCAAGCCAATGTTTTTTGTTCATGCCTTTCTAGGAAGTTGTCCATTTCATCAACATTGTCTAGTTTATTGCCCATAGTATCCTCTCATTACCTCATTACCTCTTTTATTTCTGTGGGGTCAGTGGTTATGTCTTCTCTGTTTCTGATTTTATTTGCATCCTCTCCTTTTATTTTCTTTCTTTTTTTTTTTTGGTCAACCTAGCTAAGGGTCCACTGATTTTACTGATTTTCTCAATAAACCAGTTTCCGGTTTTGTTGATTTTTTCAATTGTTTTTCTCCATTTCATTTATTCCTGCTCTAATCTTTGTTATTTCTTTCCTTTTGCTTTCACTGGGCTTACTTTTCTGTTCTTTCTTTAGTTCTTCCAAGTGAACAGTTAATTCCTTGATTTTTGCTCTTCTTTTTTAATATAGACATTTAGGGCAATAAATTTCCCTCTCAACACTGCTTTTACTGCATCCCATACATTTTGATAGATGTGTTTTCATTTTCATTTGCCTCGAGATATTTACTGATTTCTCTTGTAATATCTTCCTTGACCCACTGGTTGTTTAAGAGTGTGTTGTTTAGCCTCCATATATTTGTGAATTTCCTGGCCCTCTGCCTGTTATTGATTTCCAACTTCATTCCATTATGATCTGAGAAAGTATTTTGCATGATTCCAATCTTTTTAAATTTATTGAGACTTGCTTTGTGATCCAGCATATTGTCTGTCCTTGAGAATGATCCATGAGCACTTAAGAAAAAGGTGTATCCTGCTGTTGTAGGGTGTAGTGTTTTGTAAATGTCTGTTAAGTCTAGTTCATTTATCATATTATTCAAAATCTCCATTTCCTTATTGATCCTCTCTCTAGGTGTTCTGTTCATTGATGAGTATGTGGAATTGAAGTCTCCAACTATTATGGCAGAGGTGTCTACTTCTCCCTTTAGTGTTGTCAGTATTTACTGCATGTATTTTGGGGCACTTTGGCTTAGTACATATATACTTATGATTGTTATGTTTTCTTGTTGAATTGTTCCTTTTATTAATACATCATGTAGTTCTTTGTCTCTTAATTACTTTACATTTGAAGTCTAATTTGTCAGATATCAGTGTAACTACCCCTGCTCTTTTCTGTTTGCTATTTGAATGAAATATCTTTTCCCAATCTTTCACTTTCAACTTATTTTTGTCCTTGGGTCTAAAGTGAGTTTCCTGTAGACAGCATATAGATGGGCCCTGTTTTTTAATCCATTCTGCCAGCCTATGTCTTTTGATTGGAGCATTTAATCCATTACCCTTTAATGTGGTTACTGTAAAAGCAGTACTTTCTTCTACCATTTTTTTTTTTTTTGGATTTTATATGTCATATCTAACTTTTTTTCTCTTTTTACCTTTACTGACAGTCTCATTTCTATACTATTCTCCAGACCTCTCTCTCCTGTCTTTTCCTATCTTCCTGTAGTGCTTCCTTTAGTATTTCTTGAAGATTTGTCTTAGTCACAAATTTCTAGTAGTATTTCTCTTAGTCACAAATTCTCAGTAACTGTCTGAAAATATTTTATCTTTTCCTCATTTCTGAAGGACAGTTTTACTCGGCGTAGAATTGTGATTGGCAGTTTTTCAGAATCTTAAACATACCATACCACTACCTTCTTGCCTCCATGTTTTCTGTTGAGAAATCGACAGCTTTATTGAACTACCCTTGTTTGTAATGAATTGCTTTCTTCTAGCTCCTTTCAAAATTCTCTTTGACATTTGACAATCTGATTAGTAAGTATCTTACAGTATGTCTATTTCGACATATTCTGTTTGGGGTTCACTGCACTTCTTGGATCTGTAATTTTATATCTTTCATAAGAGATGGGAAATTTTTTAGTGATTATTTCCTCCATTAGCCTTTCTGCACCTTCTCTTCTCCTTCTGGGATACCCACAACACATATATTTGTGTGCTTCATGTTGTCATTCAATTCCCTGAGACCCTGCTCGTATTTTTCCATTCGTCTCCATATATTTTCTTTTGCATGTTGGATTTTAGATGTTGAGTCCTCTAGTTCACTAATCATTTCTTCTGCCTCCAAATTTATTGTTGTAGGTTTCCATTTTTTTTTTTATCTCTTCTATTGTGCCTTTCATTCCCATAAGTTCTGAAATTTGTTTTTTCAAACTTTCGAGTTCTTCATGTTCACTCAATGTCTTCTTTATATCCTCCCTCAACTCATTGATTTGATTGTTGATGAGATTTCACATACCTGGTTAAATATCCTGAATTAGTTCTTTCAACTTCTGTCTCTCATTTGAAGAATTGGTTTATTCCTTTGACTGGGTCATTTCCTCAATTTTCCTAATACGACTCACTATTTTCAGCTGGCATCTAGACAATTGATTTCCTTAATTAGTTTATTCTGGAGATTGTTTTCACTCTTTTACCTAGGGTTTTCCTGCTGGATGGCTTTGTTCTCTATCTGATCTTTGACATTCAGCTCAACTTATTCTTCTAGACCTCTTGCATAGGTTCTGTTTAACTGACCAGAATTTTTCAGTTCTTGT
Organism: Myrmecophaga tridactyla; assembly: GCA_004026745.1. Lineage (NCBI taxonomy): Eukaryota > Metazoa > Chordata > Mammalia > Pilosa > Myrmecophagidae > Myrmecophaga > Myrmecophaga tridactyla. The sequence goes on from PVIY010057771.1 coordinate 3,532, forward strand.
TTTTTTCTTTCTTGCCCTGCCTATTTGGAGCTTTTTCTGTTTTGAAGGAGGAGGCTCTTCTCAGATATTATCCATTTCAGTCAGATTTTCCCGGACCAAACAGGCCCACATCTCAGGAGGAGAGAGTAGCCAGTATCAGTTTCCCCTGAGGGTGAGATGCAGCAGGTTGTCCATTTTCCTATGAAGCCACTAAACGCTGCTTTTCCTATCCTGCCCAGGATGTGGTGCCTGTCTGTCCATAGCTTCACACCAGTATGAAGTGATGTAGTGTCTTTAATTTCAGGAGGCTCGCCCTTCAAGGGGTGTGGTTGAGACAGAGGTGAAGTAGCAGGATGACTTTGATTGCTTTTGCTTTCCAGCCCCTGGGACCTGAATTCCCTGAAGGAGGGATACCCCTAGAGCTCGGTCTTGACCCCCTTTTCTTGGGGGGAAGATATGCCTTTTAGGGAATTAACCACTTTCAGCTGACTAGTTACTTTTTATCTCAGACATGCCTTAGTTCTGCCCTTGCCTGGGGCAGTGCTGAAGCTTGAGACTGCATGCAGTTCTACCTAAAGAGCTGTTAAGAAGTTTTAAAAAAAAAGCCTTTTCAGATTCAGACTCCTGCTCTCCAGGTCCACAAATCAAGAGCTTGGGTTGGTACATGACTCTATGTATCTTCAGGTCTATGTGCCCCCTTTTCTTGGTGTCCAGCCCTTTTCCAGTATTTTGTGCTGTCCAACTCAAAAGCCTTTCAGTTCGGTTTTTGTTTTGTTTTCCCATCAGTCCTGGCCTCTCTCTGCCAGGGCAAATCTCTTGGTTCCTTTAGTGCTTATTCAAGGTTTATCTGTGCTCAGGTTTGTTTTCAGTAGTCAGAATTTGTTAATTAATTCTGTAATTGGTGTTTGGTTAAGCTAACCCTTTGCTACTAGTAGAATCTGTTTCCTTTCCACTTGGAGAACCATCCTGCCAAGCCCATGGGGGAGGGACATCAGCCTCTGTGGCTTGTGAGACTTACAGTTCTGTGTGGGATTTCAGCTGTTCCACCCCTTCCAGACCAGTGTATGCTGTAAGCCCGGTCACTGATGTCCCACCAGAAGCTGTTCCCTATAGTTCCTGGTTATTTACTAGCTGCTCTAGGGGATGAACTAAATTCCACACCTCACTATGCTGCCATCTTGTCACCCATCCATCACTTTTTTTGCATGGGTAGGCACTGGGAAATGAGGCCGGGTCTCCATCAAGGCAAGTGAGAACTCTGCCTGCTGAGTCACCATGGCCCACCCCACCCATCACTTTTTAAAGGACTGTTTACATATTATTATACTCTAAAACCATATCATCCACCTCTATGACATCATTTTTAATAGTTCTAAGTTGTTAACAATGACCAACTCCACATACTCCTTGATAATTCTAATATTTTTCCATGTTATAATGTTTGTCAAAACTAATTATATATTGCTTTCTTGTACCTAGTATCTAAGACCAATAAAATAATCATTTGGATTCCTCTCCACTTAGTTTATGGCTAATACTTCTATAAGTCATTAGATCAGTGGCCCCTTATTTCATATGACTATTAGCTCTTCAGACTAATTTCTTCAAAAGTCCTCTTTTTCCAGGTTTTGCCAAAGCATTGTCTTGACTTACCCTGTCATCTCTTCATAAAGGCTTTCAAAACATTACCAATACCTAGGGGACTTTTTACTCTTTCTCTATTTTTTTTGTCATTTATACTTTCCTCCCGGATCCACCCCCCCACTCCCTCCCCCCCCCCACCCTCCCCCACCAACTCATAGTCTATTTTTACCCGTGGCTTATCTTTTCCTGGGTTCCCACTTCAAAAATGCCTATAGTAAGCCCAGGGTCTCATGGTTCTAAGTTTTGTCCCTCCTGACTGCTATGCTTCTGTTTAATTCTCACTGGAAAGAAGTTTTCCATAGCAAAGCAAAATTCATTATAAGTCTAGTTAAAGACTCTGTAGTTTCATGGAAAGAAAATATGCTGACTGAACTGCATTTCAATTCCACTTTCTCTATTTATTAGCTACATGACCATGGACAACTTTCTTAATTCTCTGAGACTTAGTTTTCTCTTCTATAAAATAGGAATAATAATATAACACTATCCTCAAAAAAGTTATTGTGACTACTAAGTGATGGTGCATGTGCAATACCTAGAATAGTGCCTGGGACAGAGTTATGTTCAATAAGTCTTAGTCTGAAGCTGAAAAAAATTAACATTATCCCCCTAATATTCTAGCTAACCCTATCTATGCCTTTTAATATAAACAAGAGATAAGAGAAACAGTTTTTCAGTTAATTGGGGACATTACAATTTCATGATTAAAAGGGTGGTCAAAAGTGCTCCCCTTGGAGTCAGACTGCTTATGTTTGAATTCAGGCCAGGTAAATCCAAGAGATTTGAATCTCTGAGTCTGATTCTTTATTTGTAAAATAGAGATAATAAGAGTACCTACTTCATTTGAGTATCCAAATAAACTGCTCAATATATTACATATAAGTGTTCAATAATTGTTTTTTTATTTCTTAAGAAATTCACTAAAATATTATTAGCATTAATATTTAGACTGAAGTATTCATAACATAAAACATGTACACTGACGGTATGAAATAGTCTAATTATAATTATCAAATTGGGATAGTATTTAGACCACAGTTTTGGAGTCAGGCAGATCTAAATTCGAACAAAGCTCTACCACTAACTATTTGTGTGATCTTATGGATTAACATTTCTGTGCTTCAGTTTTTCTATCTAATGAATGCTGATAAGTATTAACCCCTGTCTCTAGAGCTCTGTTATCTCCCAGAATAGCATACCAGTCAGGATCTGTTCTGATTAGTTTACCTACATCATTTCAATTAAATATTCTGAATCTCACCCTTGCCGACATACCACAAGACTGGTATAAGGATTAGGTAAGGAAACAGATGTAGATGTATTAGCTACATGGTAGCTGATATTCTTTGATCAAATATTTTGATATTGTATTTTAATGGGATTAAAACATTTTATTTTTAAAATTATTATCAACAAATTTCAATAACTTAGAAATTAAAAAAATTTAATAGTACCTTCATGTTCATTTAAAATAAATTCTACTGGATTACTAACACCCAGTCCTGAGCAACGCGGTAGCAAGAGAATCACTTTAACTTTCTGTAACCTATGGTCCTTTGATTCGATGTTAATAAATGTTTCACGAAGTATTTCAATGTCTGTTAGAAAAAAAAAACAGAAAAGTTAGTCTCAAAATATTAATTAAAATTGTTAATGTGGTATGCAATTATAACTATTTTATCATCATTCATTTATAAATCCTCAACCCCACAAAAACTGATTTTAGTCTAGTTAGAAAAGAGATATTCTCTAATAATTTCCCAAACTTAACACAAGAATTCTGTTAATACAATGCTCTCCTCTTCATATCAAAGACTGTTTTGCAATTTACATAAAATGTATTTAAATTTCCCATTCTGAACTTCAGGTCTAATTTAAAACAGCATGATATCATGTGAGAAATGAGCTTTTGGAGTCATAAACACATTTAACTTCACTACTTACTAGCTATATGGCTTAATCTCTCTAACCCTCCATTTCTTTATTCATAAAATGGGATAATAATGACTACCTCATATAATTAGGAAAACAGACAAAATATTAAACTTAGCATAGTGCCTAGAAAACAATAAATATTCAATATTTGTAATTTCCCTTTTCTCATTTTTAATCTCCTTTTATATTCTCTCTTCCCTTCTGTTAGTTCATCTTTTTATTGCTGAGCTATAAGAATTCTTAATATATTTTGGGTACTTGACCCTTTATATGACTTTTGAGCATTTTCTCCCATTCTGTGTGTTATCTTTTCACTTTCTTGATGGTGTTCTTGAAACAAAGTGTTTTTAATTTTGATGAAGTCCATTTTCTTTTGATGTTTTTGCTTTGGGTATCATATCTAAGAATCCAATGCCAAATCCAAGGTCATGAAGAATTACCCCTATGTTTTCTTCTAAGAGATTTATAGTTTGAACTGTTACATTTAACTCTTACATTTGGTCCATTTTGAGTTAATTTTTATAAAGTTTGATGTGGGGATATAACTTCATTCTTTTTCCTATGGGTATCCAGTTGTCTCAGTATCATCTGTTGAAACAACTATTCTTTCACCATTGAATAGACTTGGCACCCTTATTGAAATCAACAGAATATAAATACATGAGTCTATTTCTGGATTCTATTCTATTCCATTGATCTATATGTCTATCACTATGCCAGTATCATGCTGTCTTGATTAAAGTTTTGAATCTAGGAAGTATAAGTCCTACAACTTTTTCTTTTTCAAGGTCGCTGTGGCTATTCTGGGTTCCTGGCAACTTCAGATGAATTTCAGGATCACTGTGTAAATTTCTGCTAAAAAATAAAATTAAATTAAAAAGCCAGCTAGGATTTTCATAGGGATTGCACTGAATCTGTAGATCAATTTGGGGAGTACCGCCATCTGTCTTCCAATCTACACGCATTAAGATATCTTCGATTTTATTTATGTCCTCTCTAATTTCTTTAAGGGATGTTTTATAGTTTCTAGTGTACAAGTATTAGACTACTTTAAGTTTATTCCAAAGTATTTTATTCTTTTGTATAATAACATAGAGATATTTTCTTAATTTCATTTTGGATTGTTCATTGGATTGGTAGTGTACAGAAATGCAATTGATTTTTTAATATCGATTCTGTATTCTACAATATTTTTGAACTCATTTATTAATTCTAATAGTTTTTTCATAGACTCCTTAGAATTTTCTATATGCAAATACACACACACATACACACACACACAGAGCACACATGCAAATGAGAGAGTGACTATATTATTAGGTACAACCATCTTTATAAGTGTTATATTTTCCAGATGAATTGAGTCATACATAATTATAAATATCTTGCTTTAGCTCCAGTAATGTTTTTCAACTTGAATCTACTTTGCTTCTTGTTAGTAAATGTATTACATATCTTTTTCTTTGCTTTTAAGTCTATTCATATCCTTAAGTATAAGGAATATCTCTTATAAGCAGAATATAGTTAATATTTTAAATTCAGTATTGATGTTCATTGTTTTTATTTCATGTATTTAGTTCATGTACACATAATGCAATTACCAATATGTTTTGGTTTAATCTACCATCACATTTGCTTTTTATTTGTCTTGCCTTTTCCATGTTCCTTTTTCTCTCCTTTATGTCTTCTTTTATATTGGCATTATTAATATTTCATGGCCCTCCCTCTAGCTACTAGTTACCTTTTTTATTCTTTATTGGTTTACATACCTAATATAAAATTTGTCATTTTAACCATTTTTAAGTGTACGATTCAGGGGCAATAGTCTAACATATATTACCAAAATTGTTTAATTACCCCAACTAGAAACTCTATAAACATTAAGGATTAATCCCCTATTCCCTTCTTTCCTCTCCCTGATCCTTGGTAACCCCTAATATACTTTCTCTTTCTATGAATTTATTTTATTTATTTTGAAATTTCACATAAATGGAAACATACATGATGACCTTTTGTATCTTGCTTCATTCATTTCACATAACGTTTTCAAAGTGCATCCACATTGTAACATGTATCAGAATTTTATACCTCTTTTGGATGAATAAAATTCCATTGCATGTACATGCCACATTTGTTTACTGATTTATCTATCAATAGTCTCTTATTGTTTCTATGTTTGGGCTATTGTAAATAATGTTGCTGTGAACTTTGGTATACAAGTATCTGTTTGACTCCCTGTTGTCAATTCTTTTAGGAACAAAGAGCAGGCCTGGCAGGTTGTATGCTTATGTTTAAATGATATGCTTAACTTTCTAAGCGACTGTCTCTCTGACAGCTTTTAACATTTCCTTTTGCCTTTGGTTTTCAGCAGTTATGCTATATGTTCCTAAGTATGCTTTTTGTATATTTATCATTTTCGGAGTTCATGGAACTACAGCAGTCTGTGGCTTGATATCTTTTTTATTTTCATCCACTTTGAAATATTCCCAGCATGAAATTCTTCAAATATAGTTCTTCCCGATTCCTTTTCTCCTCTCATTCTGGAATTCCAAACACAACACACATGAGTTCACTGGATCTCATGCGTCTTATGATCTCTTCAATATTATCCATCTTTTGTCTCCCTATGCTTCAGGTCTATCAGTTCACTTATTCATTCTTTAGATATGTATCTAATCTACTGTTAAATCAATCCATTTATTGTATAATTTCAGATATTGTTTTTTTCAGTTTTAGAATATTCTTTGGAGTGTTTTTTTATGAAAGAAATTGTAGATTTACTGAAAGATCATGCACAAAATAGAGTTCCCATATACCAGCCATCATTTTTAATATTCTGAATTAATATGGTATCTTTATTACAAATGATGAAAGAGTATTTTTTATAATTTTACTATTAACTATATTCTATAGTTTATGTTAAGCTTTACTGTTTGTGCACAGAACACATATTCTGTTCACTGCTGTATTTTTTTTTGCATGGGCAGGCACTGGGAATTAAATCCAGGTCTCTGGAATGGCAGGTGAGAACTCTGCTTGCTTGGTCACTATGGGCCGCTGTACTTGTATTTTTAAATGTTATTTTGAAAATTTTATTCCAGTAACATTTATATAATCACACCAATGATTGAGTGCTAATTACACTTACAATAATGTTCTACCACCACCTCTATCCATTTTCAAATTTCCAAACAACCTTATTAAAAATTCTGTATAAATTAAGTACCAGCTCCCATTCTCTACCCTCATTTATCTCCTGGTAACCTATGCTTTAGGTTTTAACTCCATGAATTTGCTCATTATGATTAGTTCATATTAGTGAGATGATACGTTACTATTCCTTTGTGTCTGGCTTATTTCACCTAACATAGTGTCCTCAAGGTTCATCCATGTTGTCACATATAGTATGATTTCAATCCTTTTTACAGCTGAATAATAGTCCGTCAAATGCACAATCACATTTTGTTTATCCATTCGTTGATTGATGAACACGAGTTTTTTCCAACTTTTGGCTATGACGCTGCTATGAACACTGGTGTGCGAACAACTGCTTGCATCCCTGCTCTCAGTTCTTATGAGTATATACTTAGTAGCAGAATTGCCAGATTATATGGCAATTCCATACTAACTTCTGGAGGAATCACCAAACTTTCTTTCACAGTGGCAGCACCATTCTACACTCCCATCAGCAGTGAAGAAATGTTTCTGTTTCTCTACATCCTCTCCAAAAATTGTAGTTTTCTGTTTAATAGTGGCCATTTTAGTAGGTGTGATTGTTTTTTTATTTGCCAGTCTACCTAAGAGTTTCTCAATTTTATTGTCTCAAAGAACATTCTTTTGGTTTTGTTGAATCTCCCTACTGATATTTTATTCTCATATCATTTATTTCTGCTCTATTTTTTTTTTAACTTCTGCTTGTTTGGGGATTAGTTGGCTGCTCTTTTTCTAGTTCCTTTGAGCATGCCATTAGGTCTTCAATTTTAGCTCTTTGCAGGCATTTAGGGGTATAAATTTCTCCCCAGGTCTGCCTTTGCTGCATCCTGTAAGTTTTGATATGCTGTGTTCTCATTTTCATTAGTCCTAAGAGATCTACTGAATTCTCTTGCAATTTCTTCTTTGACCCACTTATTTTTTAAGAGTAGTTGTCTAATCTTCATATATTTGTGAATTTTTCCAGTTGTCCACCTGTTATTGATTTCCAGTTTCATTCCATTATGAACAGAGAAAGTGTTTGCATAGTTTTATTTTTTTTTAATTTTATTAAGACCTGTTTTGTTATCCAATATGTGCTCTATCCTGGGGAATGATTCATGAGTACTTTAGAAGAATGTATAACCTACTGTTTGGTGGGCAATATTCTGTATATATCTGTTAGGTCTAGTGCATTTATCTTATTATTCAACTTCTCTATTTCCTTATTGATCCTCTGTCTAGATGTTCTATCTATTGGTAAGAGTAATGAATTGAAATCTCCAACTATTATTGTAGAATATCTATTTTTCTTTCTTCATATTTGCCAGTGTTTGCTTTGTGTTGTGTTTTGGGGCACCTTGATTAGGTGCATAAATATTTATGATTGCTATTTTTTTTGTTGGGTTTACTCTTTTATTAATATATAATGTCCTTTTTGTCTCAACAGCTTTGCATTTAAAGTCTATTTTGTCCAAGTATAGCTTACCCATCTCTTTTCTGGTTACTGTTTATGTGAAATATTTTTTCCAATCTTTCACTTTCAATCTATTTGTGTCCTTGTGTCTGCCAATCTGTGTGTTTTGATTGAAGAGTTTAATCCATTAACATTCAATGGATGCTAAACATTTTATCCTTTAGATTTATATGTCATATTTTATTTTTGTCTCTCTTGTTACCCTTTTGGTTACCCTAACTGATAATCTTCATTTCTAAATTCTCCTCCAAGCCTCTTTCCTTTCAGCCCATAGAATTCCTTTTAGGGCAGGTCTCTTGTTAATAAACTCTCTCAATTTCTGATTATCTGTGAATATTTTAAACTTTCTCTTATTTTTGAAGGAAATTTTCCCAAATGAAGAGTTTTGGGTGGACAGTTTTTCTCTTTCAGTATTTTAAATATATCATACCACTGCCTTCTCACCTCCGCAGTTTCTGATGAGAAATAGGGAATTAGTCTTAAATGTCCCTCATACGTGATGAACCACTTTTCTCTTGCTGCTTTCAGATTTCTGTCTCTGGCATTTGATATCCTGATTTCTATGTGTTTTGGAGTAGGTCTATTAGGATTTATTCTATTTGAAGTATATTGTGCTTCTTGAACATGTACACTGTATCTTTTATAAGAGTCGGGAAATTTTCAGCCATTATTTTATCAAACATTCTCTCTGCCCCTTTACCCTTCTCTTCTCCTGTGGGACACCCATGACAAGTATAGTTATATTATCCAATTCTCTGAGAACCTGCTCGATTTTCCTATTCTTTTCTCTATGTTTTTGTAAGATGTTGGATGTGCTATCCTCTACTTCGCCAATCCTTTCTCTGCCTGTTCA
>PVIY010057772.1:0-12777 GCA_004026745.1 Myrmecophaga tridactyla
TTAACATGTATACATGTTTTAATCTTTATTCATTAGGAAGATTGGTCTGTAGCTTTCCTTTTTTTGTAGTGTGTATATAAGGTTAGAGTGATTTTAGCTTCAAAGAATGAGTTAGACAGTGTTCTCTGTTCTTCAGTTTTTTTGGAAAAGCTTGAAAAGGAATGGTGTTAATTTTTCTTGGAATGACTAATTCCCTTGTGAAGCCATGAGGTCCTGGGCTTTTCTTTATAGGGAGGTTTAATGGCTGATCCACTTTCTTACTTGTGACTGATTTGTTGAGGTCTTTTATTTCTTCTTGAGTCAGTATACTTTGTTCTAGTGCTTCTAAGAAATTGTCCATTTCATTTAAGTTGTCTAGTTTGTTGGCATACAGTTGTTCATGGTATCTCTTATAATCTTTTTTATTTCTTCAGAGTTTGTGGTAATGACCCTCATCTCATTTCTGATTTAACTTATTTGCATATAATTTCATCTACTTTGGTCTTATGGCACCAAGATAAACCTATTTTAGGCAATGGCATCCTCAATATGTTTCAGACTAGTTCTATACAAGTGTTTCATTCTATAGTCCAAGCTAGAAATCAAACATTCTCTTGCCTGCCTTTATCTTTATACATACATATCTTTAAAAAAAACTGAGAAATATTAGCTGTTCTAAAGGGACTTTCCAGCCAAATATTACTCAATATTATTCTTCAATCTCACCCCATTTTCATTAATCTGTCTTTTTCCTGTAGACCTGGAGATGTGTGAAACACAATACAAAGGCTTATGTAATAGTTTAAAAATGCCTAAGGCAAGAAAAAGTCAACTTTTCTGTCCTAGACAAAAATTCTTCAATTTCTTGCATGTAGGCATGCTTTGGTGACAGAAGTATAAATTCTATGTAGAAGTTGGAAAAGGAAGTAAGAATACCTCTTTTGTCTTGCTGGAGTACTAGATATTCATTACCAACATACACCAGACAGTCAGTACCATTGGGTGAATGCTTTCTCACACTACAAAAAACCAGGTCACAAGAGAAGGCCCTTTTGCCCCCAAATATTCTTTCCTCTGAAAATACTGCAGAGAATGACTCTCAAAGTAGGGAGCAGTAGCAGAAGAATCATCTGGGAATATGTTACGTAGGCAAATTTTGAGGACTCATTCTAGATCTATTAAATAAGAAACTTAGGAGAAGGGAACTAGAAATTTATACTGTAATTTGTGTTTATCACGTGATTCTGATAAATGCTAAAGTTTGAAAACATTGCTGTAGAGCCTTGCTATTAATATTCTTCAGTCTATAGAACTGGTAGTTTGTTGAAAATATCTAGGGGCTAAATGAGGAGGAATGAGCAGTTTTGGGAGGGAATGCTTCTCTTGACACAGATGTTCAAGGGTATGCTTTCTATTATCCATTAAAATATCATGCTCTGACAGTTAGAGGCCAAAATGTTCACAAACCACAAGGTTCAACCTATGTTGAAAAGTCTCTGATTCACATGAATCCTAGACACTGTGCACTGATTTATTATCCCATATCCAGCGATCGAGTTTAGGCATTTGTAGGGACATGTTTTTGGTCTTAGAGTTGTCTCGAGCTCCATGCACTTACTCACCCTATTAAGTGTCTTGTAGACTGGAAAGAAAATACTATGATGAACAATGCTTTTCAGTCTCCATGAAATGTTCTCCATAAAGAAAACCAAGAGGAAATAAACAAATCCTGTGACAGCCATTGCAATTAAAAATTTTCCAATTGCATTATCTTCCAAACCAAATATATTGTTTTCATCTGCGGATGACAACAACAACAACAAAAAGGTACAGGCTTACTTTAAAAACATCAACCCAATGAAAAACCTCTAAGATATCAACAAATGGGAAGCACTAAAGAATCAAATTGAATAGTTATTGAGTAAGCAAAAAAATAAAGTAGTTAATGGATGGTTTAATAAGTTTATATGCCATACAAATATCTTCAAAATTCTTTGAGGGGCAAAATCTTTAATTTCATGATATTTTTCTTGCTATAGTTCTAGCCATCCATTACCAACTGTGCTGGTTTGAAAGGATGTATGTCCCCTAGAAAAGCCATGTTTTAATCAAAATCCCATTTTGTAATGGCAGAATAATCCCGATTTAATACTGTATGTTTGAATCTGTAATTAGATCATCTCCCGGGAGATGTGATTTAATCAAGAGTGTTGTTAAACTGGATTAGGTGATGACATGTCTCCACCCATTTGGGTTGGTCTTGATTAGTTTCTGAAGTCCTATAAAAGAGGAAACATTTTGGAGAATGAGAGATTCAGAGAGAGATTTGGAGAGAGCAGAGAATGCTGCAGCACCACAAAGCAGAGAGTCCAGGAGCCAGCGACCTTTGGAGATGAAGAAGGAAAATGCCTCCCGGGGAGCTTGATGAAAGTGGAAGCCAGGAGAGAAAGCTAGCAGATGATGCCTTGCTCACCATGTGCCCTTCCAACCAAGAGAGAAACTGTGACTGCATTCGCCATGTGCCTTTCCAGATGAGAGAGAAACCCTGAACTTCATCGGCCTTCTTGAACCAAGGTATCTTTCCCTGGATGCCTTTGATTGACATTTCTATAGACTTGTTTTAATTGGACATTTTCTCAGCCTTAGAACTGTAAACTAGCAACTTATTAAATTCCCCTTTTCAAAAGCCATTCTGTTTCTGGTATATTGCATTCCAGCAGCTAGCAAACTAGAATACAAACATATACCATATAGCCAGAACTATTCACACTAATCGAAGTACATGATAGCCGCATAGCCCCCCTTTTGCCTCAAAATGTTCTTTCCCCTGAAAACACTGCAGATGGGATTCCCAAAGTGTGAAACAGCAAAAGAATCACCTAGGAATATACTACAAAGGCAAATACTCTTGGAAAGAGAACACACTAACATTTAAACTGTTATAAATGCCCAAGAGCTGGCACTTTTCAAATCACTTATGAGAAAAAGTTAATGATTACAAGGTTATGAATTCATGATAGTTAAAACAGTAGGCTCATCAAAGATGTGAAAATGATAAATGCTGTTTAAAAAAAATCTGTTTTGAAATATCATAGAGCGAGAAATTCACATATAATAAGTGCAGGACTTAATGAAGTTTTACAAATTTAAAATATTCATGTAACCAATATTTTATTCATATTCAAAATTCAAATACATTTTATCTATAGTGTTTTTGAGTACAGTACATTCTATAGTTTTTGGTGTTGCAATTTTAAAAGTTCAAGTGAAGTCTGGAAAACGTACCACTCTATACATCTCTTTGCTTTCCCTTGCTATGACTGCTTTAAATATTTCCTCTACATACATTGATAAAAATATCAATGTTAAAATTTTTGTTTCAAATACCAAAAATAACTTAGATAATTCAAGTGAAGGAGGATATGTTGTATCCATCTTTTCACTCCTTTGCTCTTTTTTCCTTCCTGATGTTCCCAGATTCCTTCTTTTTATCATTTCCTTTCTCTTTCTATTTGGAGAATTTCTTTTAGCTATTCTTTCAGTGTTCTGCTGGTGACAAATTCTAATAGATTTCTTTCATCTGAGAATCTCTTGATTTCCCTTCATTACTGAATATCTTGTTTGGACACAAAATTTTGAGGTGACTTCTTTTCTTTCAGCACTTGAAAAATGTTGTGTCACTTCCTTCTGGCCTTCATGATTTCTGATGAGAAATTTTTGCAAATTAGAGAAGTTTTTCCTCCTATAGATACTAAAGTATCATCTCTCTGTAGCTGCTTTCAAGATTTTTTGTTTGTCTTTCATTTTCAGAAGTTTGATTATGATATTCTTGGAGTGGATGTCTTTGATTTTAACCTACTTGGGGTTCACTGAGTTTCTTGAATCTAAGGTTTAAATCTTTTGCCAAACTTGCACCTTTAAATAATTTTTCTGTCCCATTCTCTATCTCTTCTCCTCTGCCCCTCCAATTATACAAATTTCAAATCTTTTATTGTATTACCACAAGTCCCTGAGGCTCTGTTAATTTTTTCCAGTTCATAGTTTCTGTATTTCAGATTACATAATTTCTACTTTCTATCTTCTAGTTCACTGAGTTTTTGCTCACTCCTTTCTATTTTGCTGTTAAGCTCATTTATTGAGGTTTTAAATTTTTGGTTTTTACATTTTTTATTTCTAAAATTTCTATTTCTATTTCTATTTTTATTTCTAAAATTTCCACTGGGCTCTTCATCAATCTTCTATTCCTGTGTCTTGTCTTTGTGTGTGCATGTGTTTAAAAAAAGTCCAGGCCTGGCTTTGTGGGTCCTCTTGTTTAGGGCCCCAGAAGGCTGCAGTAAAAGGGTGGATCAGAACTGGGTTCTCATCAGAGGCTTTACTGGGGAAGCATCTGCTTCCAAGCTACCCCAGGTTGTTGGCAGAATTCAATTCCTTATGGCTGAAGGATCCATGAGAGGTTGCTTTTTTTTAACATTTTTATTGTGAACTATAACATAGGTGCAGAAAAGTGTTAAATTTTAAAGTACATTTTAACAAGTATTTATAGAAAAAATTCAAAATATGGTATGGATTACAGTTCCACAATTTCAGGTATTTCCTTCTAACTGCTCTAATACACTGGAGACCAAAAAGAAATATCAATATAATAATTTAGTAGTCATACTCATTTGTTAAATCCTATCTTCTCTGCTACAGCTCCTCCCTCTCATATTTAGGGATATTTGGGCTATACCCATTCTGACTTTTTCATGTTGTAAAGGGGTGTCAACAATATGGGATGGGGGATGTAACTAACTGATGGTCTTGGAGAGGCCATCCCCTCAAGGTTTCAGGACTTAACTGGCCTAGGAACCATCTGGAAGTTACTTAGGGCATGAAATTTTTGTAGATTCTCAGATACAGCCCTAGGTGTTCTTTTTTTTTTTTTTTTTTTTACAAAAATATGGAACGCTTCACGAATTTGCATGTTATCCTTGCGCAGGAGCCATACTAATCTTTTCTGTAACATTCCAATTTTAGTATACGTGCTGCTGAAGTGAGCACCCTAGATGCTCTTTAGGGCTTATAGGAATCATGTTCGTTGGTGTTTGTCAAGTCATGGTAATTAGCAATATCTAGCTGAAGTTTGCATAAGAGTAGCCTCCAGCATAGCCATATGGCTCTATCTGAAATCTCTGGTCACTGAAACCTTATTTAGTTACATTTCTTTTCCCCCTTTTGACCAGGAAGGCATTGTCAATCCTATGATCCCAGGCTGATTCCTGGGAGTCATGTTCCATGTTGACAGGGAAACTTACACACCTGGAAGTCATGTCCCACATAGAGGATAAGGTAATGGTTTTCCTTGCAGAGTTGGACTTAGTGAAAGAGAGGCCACATCTGAGCAATAAAAGAGTCACTCTGCAAGTGACTCTTAGGCATAATTATAAGTAGGCTTAGCTTCCCTATTACAGAAATAAGTTTCATAAGAGCAAGACTCAAGATTGAAGACTTGGAATATTAACTTGGGAGTCCCTAATGTTTGAGAGAGTACTAGGAATTTCCCAGGTGGGAAAGTTTAATAGATCCACATTTTTACTCTCATCCTCAAGGAACTTTGCAAATACTTTCTTATTATCTGTCCAACATACTCTGGAATGTATCAGGGTATTACATTATGTCTATTTCTTTTTTTTCCTTCTTCTGTGGTGATGGGAATGTTCTACATCTGCACTGGCCAATACAACAGCCACTAGCCACAGGTGGCTATTGAGAAAATAAAAGGTGGCCAGTGTGACAGATGAAATTGATTTTTAGTTTTAAAAATTTTAATAGCTACATGTGACTAGTTGCCATCATACTTTCTGAAGTACATAATAGTTTCAAAGCAGCACATTCTATCCTTTGAACCCCCCCAAAAAGAAATGTTTTTTCCATATACAAAATACATTAACACCATTACGTCTTCACAAAGCTTTAAGCCACTTCTGTAACAATTCAAATAAATACAAAGTCAAACCAGTACAAAAATTTCATCAAAGTCAACTATAGGCATGGTCTGTTTTAAGGCAAAAATATCTCCTCTGGCTCTAGACATGTGAAACTCAGAACAAGTTATCTGCTGTCAATGTGTAAAAGAAGGACAGTCATAGGATACATGCTTCCATTGTCATAGGGAGAAATCAAAAGATAAATGGGTGTCACTGGATCCAAACAGTTCCAAAAACCTGCAGGGCAAAATCCATTGGATTTCAGTGCCTGAGAGTCATTTATCCTCGGGGCTTTAGAAAGCAGCAATCCCACCCTTTCCAAGGGCTTATGCAGTGGCCTTGCTCTTTTTACAAATGCTGGGGTGAGTTGCAACATTTGGGCACCTTGGGGGGACCACCTTTTTCTTGGCCCCACCCTCTCCAAACATTAGGGCAACACCTGGAATATTTGCCATCTCCAGGGCACATGCTCAAGCCCTCTGGGACAATGGGGTGGCAGCCAGGCTCTCTCCAATCCCCAGTTTATGTGCTCAACCCTCTTTGAGGCCTGGGGCTGCACAACTCTTCCTGAGCAATGAAGCAGAAGGTCTGCTGTCTGCTTCTGGGGAAAATTCACCCTCTCCACATGTGTAGATGGGTCCGCAATCCTGGCCAGAGATTTCCTGGCTCCAGATCTTAGCTTCCATGGTTCTGTCTCTGGAGCCATTTTTCCTTCAATTTGTCTCTTTAAGTCCAGACTTGCAATGGATCTGTTCATACAGATCTCACAAAAAAAATTGATTTTCCATGGAGTACACAAGGATGAAAGCCATCAGACAATAGAACTTTCCACAAATCCTTTCTGGATAATTCCATCTCCAATCCTCATTGGTCCTGTAATGGCTGGCTTCTTCCATGTTTGGTTAAATCCTGACATGGGGCCCTATTCACTGGGGTCTCACTTACTGGAAGCCCAGAATTTTCCAGACCATCAATTTCTGGTTTCTTTGTTCTCAAGAATTCAGTTCTCAATTTATTTCCTTTCACATTTTACTATAAGTTTCAAGGAGCAGCCAGGCTGCATTTTCCACATTTAGTTTGGAAATTTCCTCAGCTAAGTATCCCAGGTTCTTGTCTTTAAATTCTAACTTCCATCCAACAGCAGTACCTAATTTTGTAAGATTCTATGTCACTTTAAAACAAAGGTCACCTTCCTTCCAATTTGCAATGCACATTTCTCATTTCTGTCTAAGTCCTCATCAGAGGTATCTTTAGAGGCCACAGTTCTACCAACCGTCTCTTCAAAACTTTCTAGGCCCTCTCTATCAAGATTCTCACAACTCTTCCAGAATCTTCCCCTAATTCATTTAAAAGCTACTCCAAAATGTTTGGCATTTGCAAACTGCAGTACCCCACTTTTCTGGTACCAAAATTTGTATTAGTTTATTAAGCTGTTGGAATGCAATATACCAAAAATGGAATGGCTTTGAAAAAGGGAATTTAAAAAGTTACAAGTTTACACTTCTAGTGCCAAGAAAATGCCCAAACTAAAGCAAATACAAGCTGTGCTAGTTTGAAGATATTATGTGCCCCAGAAAAGCCGTGTTTTTAATCCTGATCCAATATTGTGGAGACAGTCATTTCTTTTCATCCTGATTCAATACTGCAGGGCAGAAACTCTTTGATTAGGTTATCTCTACAGAGGTGTTACACACCCAATTGTGGGTGTGACCTTTTGAGTACCTTTTGATATTACTCTGCCCATTCAGGGAGGGTCATGATTAGTTGGAGTCCTTTAAAAGGGGAAACATTTTGAAGAAACCTCAGAGCTGATGCAGATGCTTAGAGAATAGTTGCTTCAGAGCTGACAGAGCCAACACAAGACCCAGATGTTTGGAGATGCAGGGCCCAGCAGACATCACCATATGCCTTCCCATGAGATGATAAACAAGCCAGAACCCAGAGCTTAAGTGAAGGCCCACAAATGCCAAATGAGGAATTCCCACAGATACAAAGGCTGAAATCAATGGAGCCCAAGAGCAAGGGACCAACAGATTTCAATCACGTACCTTTCCAGCTGACAGAGGTGTTCCAGATGGTATCAGCCTTTCTTGAGTGAAGGTAACCTCTTGGTGCCTTAGTTTGAACATTCTCTTGGTGCTAGAGCTGTAAACTTGTTACTCATTAAATTCCCTTTTTCAAAGCCATTCCATTTCTGGAATATTGCATTCCAGCAGCTTAACAAATTAATAGTGTTAGATTCTCTTCAAATTTTGGGGAGAGTTTGAACAGGATTGTAATTATTTCTTAAAATGATTGCTAGAATTCACCAGTGAAGCCATCTGGTCCTGGGCTTTTCTTTGTTGGGAGATTTCTGATGACTGATTCATTCCCTTTACTTGTAATGGGTCTGTTGCGGTATTCTATTTCTTTTAGAGTCAGTGTAGGCTGTATGTGTGCTTCTAAGACTTTGTACATTTCATCTTAGTTGTAAAATTGTTGGCATACAGTTGTTCATAGTATCCTCTGATGATTCTTATTTCTGTGGGATCAATAGTGATGCCCTATCTCAATTCTGATTTTATTTGCATCTTTTCTCTTTTTTTCTTTCTTGGTCTAGCTAAGGGTTTGTCAATTTTATTGATCTTTTCATAGAACTAACTTTTGGTTTTGTTAATTCTTTGTTTTTAATTCTCACTATCACTTTTTCTGCTCTAATATTTGTTATTTCTTTCCTCCTGCTTACTTTGGGATTAGTCTTTGATTTTTGCTCTTTCTTTTTTTTAATGTTAGATTTTAGAGTCATAAATTTCCCTCTTAGCACTGCTTTTGCTGAATCCCATAAGTTTTGATATGTTATGTTCTCATCATCATTCATCTCAAGATATTTCCTGATTTCTGTTGCAATTTCTTCTTTGACCCACTGATTGTTTAAGAGTGTGTTAACTTCCATATATATGTGAATTTTTCAGTTCTTGGCCTGTTTTTGATTTCCAGCTTCATTCCATTGTGATCAGAAAAGATAATTTGTATAATTTCAATCTTTTAAAATCTATTGAGATTTGTTTTGTGAGGCATGTGGTATATCTTGGAGAACAGGGATATACCTCAATTCATGATGATATAATTATTTACATAAATTGCTGAATTCAGCTTGCCAAAATTTTGTTAAGGAATTTTGCCTCTATGTTTATTAGACTATACATTTCCTTCCTCATAAATTTTTCTTCTGTATTTGATATCAGAGTAATATTATCCTCAGATTGAGGAGGGGAGTGTTCCTTCCTCTTTTAATTTCTGAAAGAAAGTAGGTACAACTGGTATATTTTCATCCTTGAATGTTTGGTAGACTTTACTAATGAAGTAAACTTCATACCGAAGTGTGTGTGTGTGTGTGTGTGTGTATGTGTGTGTGTGTGTGTATGTGTGTGTGTAGGGTAACTGTTAGTCCAATTTGCTTAATTGATCCACAGTTTGTTAATTTTTGTCTTTCAAATAATTTGTTCATTATATAGAAGTGGTTAAATTTATTGACATAAAGTTGTTTATAATATTTCCTTCCTATCTTTTAATGGCTATAGGATCTGTAGTGATGATCCCTTTTCATTCCTGGTAGTGGTAGTTTGTGACTTCCCCCTTTTTTTTCTTAGACAAACTAGCTAGAGTTCTATCAGTTTTATTTTTCTCTTCAAAGAATCAGCTTTTCCCTCATAAAATTTCTCTTAGTTTTCTACTTTTCTGTTACTTTGATTCCTTCTTTCTGATTAATTTGGTTTTAAAATGTTTTTCTTTTCTAGTTTCTTATGGTAGAAAACTTTAATGTTTTTTATTTCCTGCAAGAACTTATTTATATTTATAGTGTTAATTGGTGGGACACATGAGTCTATATAATCTCTTTCAATCATGTTCACCTTCAATATGATAATATTACTTATAGAGCCACTAGTGAATGGCTTTCATTTCTGTTTATTCCCTTACAATTAAGTTCAACCACATTAGCAAACTGTTCACCCATCTTAAGCTTCTGTGTATCTCTAGGTCCCCCATATTCTGCATTATAAGCCTCTGGTTTTACATTTACCATGGTCATAAGAGTGGAATCAAATAGTATTTGTCCTTTTGTGTGTGGTTTATTTCATTCAGCATTATGTTAGCAAGGCTCATCCGTCTTGTCATGTGGTTCAGGACATCATTTCGTCTTACTGCTGCATAATATTCCATCATATGTATATACCATATTTTGTTAACTCACTTGTCTGTTGATGAGCATTTGAATTGTCTCCATCTTTTAGCTAATGTGAATTATGCTGTCATGAACATCAGTGTGCATATCTCTGTTTGTGTCACTGCTTTCAGCTCTTCTGGTATTGTTGGGTCATAGGGCAACTTGATATTTAGATTTCCGAGGAACTGCCAGACTGTCCTCCATAGCTGCTGTACCATTATATGTTCCCAATAGCAGTGCCTAAGTGTCCCAATTTCTCCACATCCTCTCCAACATTTGTAGTTTCCTGTTTCAACAGCAGCCATTCTTATAGGTGTGAGGTGATATCTCATTGTAGCATTGATCTGCATTTCCCTTATAGCTAATGAGAATAAGCATCTCTTCATGGCCTTTTAGCCACCTTTATCTGGCCTTCAGAAAAATGTTTATTCATAACTTTAGCACACTTTATAGTTAGGTTGCTTGTTTTTTTGTTGCTGAGTTGTATGATTCCTT
Source organism: Myrmecophaga tridactyla (assembly GCA_004026745.1). NCBI lineage: Eukaryota > Metazoa > Chordata > Mammalia > Pilosa > Myrmecophagidae > Myrmecophaga > Myrmecophaga tridactyla. The sequence continues at coordinate 10,645 of PVIY010057772.1, forward strand.
TATATATACAGGATATCAAACCTTTATCTGATGTTCAATTTCCAAATATTTTCTCCCACTGAGTTGCTGCCTCTTCACCTTTTTGACAAAGTCTTTTGAGCCTTTGATTAATAGTTCCCATTAATCTATTTTTTCTTTTGTTGCTTGCACTTTGGATGTAAAATCCTCCTATTCCAAGTTTTGAGATGTTTCCCTACATTTTCTTCTAGGGAATTTATGGTACTGGTTCTTATATTTAGGTGTTTGATCCAATTTGAGTTGCTACTTGTACATGGTGTAAGGTAAGAATTCTCTTTCATTCTTCTGGCTATTGATATCCAGTTGATCCTCTGTCAGGGTTGTTCTGTCTATAGAAGAGAGTGGTGTATTTAAGTCTCCTACTATTATTTTTGAAACATTTATCTCTCCCTTCAGTTTTGCCAATGTCTGTCCCACATACTTAGGAGCTCCTTGATTGGGAGTATAGACATTTATGATTATTATTTCTTATTGACTACTTGTCCCTTTTACTAATATATAGTGTCCTTCTTTGTTGCTTATGATGTCTTTACATTTAAAGTCTATTTTCTCTCTAATATCAATATAGCTACTCCTGCTTTCTTTTGGTTACAGCTTGTATGGAACATCTTTTTCCATCCTTCACTTTCAATCTATTTGTATCCTTGTGTCTAAAACGAGTGTCTTGTACGCAGCATATAGGTGGATTATATTTCTTAATTCATTCTGCCAGTCCATATCTTTTGATTGGTAGTTTTAGTCCATTAAACATTCAAAGTTATTACTATAAAGGCATTTCCTGTATCCAGCATCTTATCTTTTGGATTTTATTTGCCAGATCTATATGGTTTTTTTTTTCTCTCTATCTCTTTTTATCCTTTAGGTTACCCTTACTGGTGCTCTTCAATTATGAGCCTTCCTCCAGATCTCCCTCTCCTGCCTTTTTTTTTTCAGCCAGCAGAACTCGCGTTAGTATTTCTTGTAGAACTGGCCTCTTGTTCGCATGTTCTCTCAGCTTTTGTTTGTCAGTGAAAATTTTAATCTCTCCCTCAGTTTTCAAGGACAATTTGGCTGGGTACACTTTATAAAGTGTGCTAAAGTTATGAATAAACATTTTTCTGAAGGCCAGATAAAGGTGGCTAAAAGGCCATGAAGAGATGCTTATTCTCATTAGCTATGAGGAAATCTTTCTCTTTCAGGATCATAAATATATCATGTCACTGCCTTCTCGCCTCCACAGTGTCAGTAGAGTAGTCTGAACTCAGTCTTATGTGGTTACCCTTGTATGTAGTAGATTGTTTTTCTCTTGCCGCTTTCAGGATTTTCTGCTTTTCTTCACATTTAACAGGTTAATATGTGTCTTGGCATAGGTCTACTTGGATTTATTCTATCTGGAGTGTGTTGGACTTCTTTGATTTGCATATTTATGTCTTTTATAAAAGTTGGGAAGTTTTCCCCCATTATATCCTCCATTAATCTTTCTAGCCTCTCTTCTTTTCCTTCTGGGACACTGATGATTCTTATATTTGGGCGTTTGTTTTGTCCATCATTTCCCTGAGATCCAGTTCAAATTTTTCCATTTTTTTGTCATGTATTCTTTTGTGTGCTCAAAATCAGTTGTCCTGCCCTCTTGTTAGCTTATTCTTTCTTCTGCCACTTCAAATCTGCTGTTGTGTGTCTCTAGTATATTTTTTATTTGGCTACCGCATCTTTAAGCTCTGTGATAGCTGCTATTTTTCTATTTATTCTTACAAATTCCTCTTTATGTTCTTCTAGTACCTTCCTGATCTCCTTTATGTCATTAGCCATCCCACTGATTTTATTTAGTAGAGGTATATGAATACCTTTGATTAGTTGTTCCAAAGTCCGTGTCTCCTCTGGTGTTTTAATTTGGTCATTAGACTGGGCTGTGTCTGTCTGCATCTTCATATGGTTAGTGATCTGTCTTTGCAGCATGTAAATATCTTGACAGGGTTATTTTGGATGTTGATTTCCTTCAGTAGTCTAAGGCTTTGTATTTGTGGGATGGATATGGAGCGGGATGTGGGGCATGAGGAGAGGTGCAACAATGCAGGGATGGGTGTGGTACAGGCATATGCACAGGTCGGGGACTCTATGCTGGTGCTTCTTTGTCCC